>CAUYLG010002813.1:0-17942 GCA_963573385.1 Cacajao melanocephalus
GCACTCTACAACCATTTGATGTTTGACAAACCTGATAAAAACAAGCAATGGGGAAAGAATTTCCTAAGTGGTGTTGGGAAAGCTGGCTAGCCATATGCAGAAAACTGAAACTAGACCCCTTCCTTACACCTTATACAAAAAGTAACTCGAGATGGATTAAAGACTTAAATGTAAAACCCAAAAGCATAAAAACCCCAGAAGAAAACCTATGTAACACCTTTCAGGGCATAGGCATGGGAAAAGACTTCATGACAAAAATGCCAAAAGCATTTGTAACAAAAGCCAACATTGACAAATGTGATCTAATTAAACTAAAGAGCTTCTGCACAGCCAAATAAACTATCATTAGAGTGAACAGGCAACCTAAAAAACGGAAGAAAACTTTTGCCAACTACCCATCTGACAAAGGTCTGATATTCAGAATTTACGAGGAACTTAAACAAATTTACAAGAAAAAACAACCCAGTCAAAAAGTAGGCAAAGGATATGAACAGACACTTCTCAAAAGAAGACATTTATGCAGCCAACATACATAAAGGAAGCTCAACATCACTGATCATTAGAGAAATGCAAATTAAAACCACAACGAGATACCATCTCACACCAGTGAAAATGGGTATTACTAACAAGTCAAGAAACAACAGATGCTGGTGAAGCTGTGGAGAAATAGGAATGCTTTTACACTGTTGGTAGGAATGTAAATTAGTTCAATCATTGTGGAAGGCAGTATGGCGATTCCTCAAGGATCAAGAACCAGAAATATCATTTGACCCAGCAATCCCACTAATGTGTATATACCCAAAGGAATATAAATCATTCTACTATAAAGACACATGCACAGGTATGTTTACTGCAGCACTATTTGCAATAGCAAAGTTATGGAATCAACTCAAATGCCCATCAACGATAGATTGGATAAAGAAAATTGGGTACATATACACCATGGAATACTATGCAGCCATAAAAAGGAATGAGAGCATGTCCTTTTCAGGGATACGGATGAAGCTGGAAGCCATCATTCTCAGCAAACCAACACAAGAACAGAAAACCAAACACTGGATGTTCTCACTCATAAGTTGGAGTTGAACAATGAGAACACATGGACAAAAGTTGGAGAACACCACACACCAGGGCCTGTTTGGGAGTAGGGGACGAGGGGAGAGAACTTAGACGATGGGTCAATAGGTGCAGCAAACAACCATGGCACACATATACCTATGTAATAAACCTGCACATTCTGCACATGTATCCTGGAATGTAAAAGAAAAAACAAAAATTTTTGCATAAGGATGCCTTTCAATTAAGGTTAGGTATCTCATTCACTATTTGCCACTATTTTATGCGTCTATTGCTGCATAACAAATTGCCATGAACTTAGTGGCTAAATCAATATGTATTTACTATCTCACAGTTTCTGTAGGTAAGGAGTCTGAGCATGGCTTCGCAAGTTCCTCTGCTCAGGATCTCAGGACAACAAATAAAGGCAATGTCCAGGATTTGTTCTCATCTGGTACCTTAACTGAAGAAGCTCATAAGGTTATTGGCAAAATTCATTCCTTTGTGGCTATATGGCTGAAGGCCCCATCTTCTCAGTGGCTGTCTGCTAAAGGTTGCCCACAGGTCCTAGAGGCTGCCTGCATGCAGTTCCTTGCCATGCAGTCCCTCTCAGTAAATAGCTTACAAAATGGCTGTTTACTTCTTTAATGCCATAAGGAGAACCTCTCACTCCATTCTACTAAAATAGAGTCTTACATGATGTAACTCAATCAAGGAAAATAACATCCTAACTCCTTGGTCACATTCTATTGGTTAGAAGCAAGTCACAGGCTCCACTTTTACTCAGAAGAGGGGGATTTTACGATTACTTGTAGGGAATCACCTTAGAGTATAAACTTGGCCAAAATTTTAAAAATTGTGAATAAACATTGAAAATTAAGGATACTATAGCAAGTAAGGCACCTTTTATGTTATAATTTCAAAGGTAAAACTATTGCATTGTGTGGAAAGAAATGTATACTATTAATTCAACTGGTTTACTATGGCTCAGAATGAATGCCCTCTCATATTTAACTGATCTAACTTCTCCAAGCTGACAATATTTTTACTGCCAATTTTCAATTAAATTGTTTCTCTCAGGCCTTCTTGACCCCTGGATGCTCAGTTCTGAGGAGTCATCTGGAAACCCTCATCTAAGAAATAATGTCTACAAAATTTAGAACAAGTCCCTTGCATTATGATAGTAAATACAGGAAAACTATACTAGACTTCTTAATATACTGACCCAGCCAGAATTACTAGCTCAAAAATATAAAGTTTGGCACCCTGTTCTTGGATCATTTTCCGAGAGAAAAATAAGCCTTAGGAGGACTATGCTTCACAGCATCAAGCACCACACTAGACTAAAACACAGCTCAATAAATCCTGTTAGGATAGCTTGAAGAGAAGCTGAGACTGAAACACCATTTCTGTCAGTGGTGATATGTAAATTCTGCCATTCGATGAAGTCCTGAGCAAAAAGGTAAATGAAGAGTTAAATTAAAATGCCCAGTATGCGGGTCCCCTAGATCATGACCCATTCAATAAGGAAGAGAAGACACTGGGATACATATTTCTTTTGTAAATATTTTCTATATAATTAAATATCCTACCTTAGAAACTATTCATATTATCTGGTTCACAACATCCTGTTTAACAGAAAGCACAGTATCCTTAGACTGACTATAAGTAAGACAATTTTCAGTTATATCTTTTCCTATCCAGCTACCCACAGAATTAATTATAGGTGTGGCATTTATTGTCATGACCATATATTTTGCTTGTCCTATAATAGATAGAACAAATTAATATTATACCCTTTATTTTTCTATAATGTTTTAAATGTACTCACCCTTGACAATTTTCACTGTAATAGAGATCTATGTAGATATTGAGCAGGCAGCTTCTTCCTGAAAGGAAATAAAAAGTTTCCGTGAAAACTTGGTTTAAGGACATCAGTCGAGGAATGCATTCTTGTAACTTAATTTTCCTCTACTGAGCCATGAAAATTAAAGGTATCAAGTTAAATGTTGTGTTTATAAAAGCCTAACCTGTTAATACTGGTTAATTATGCTGCTGAGGCAATCTCTGACATTTTCCTCTGTTTTCCTTTGTGTTAACACTTTTTCAGCATTTATTAACACTGCTGCTGCTCATGATGATAATGATAGCTAATAATTATTGAGCACCTATAACTTGCCAAGCACTTAAGCCAAGTACTTAGTATACATTATCTTACTGAGCTTCACAATGCTGTATAATAATCCCCATTTTACAGATGAAGAAATTGAGGCTTAGAAGCTATTAATAATACCATGTGCAAAAGTCATACAAGTGGCAGAATCAGAACTCAAACCCAGTTTGTGCCATCATCAAAGTATATGCTATTGATCTCTACACCCTACTGCATTACTATGTCTTTTTAGTGGTTTAATTTTATGAATCAATGATACATCATTTATAGAAAAGTCAATGAATCACCAGTATGTATATGCTGGAAACACTTTAACTCTGGACAGTTACTACAATGTTCTATAAATTTCAAAATATTGCCACAAATATGGTACCATATTTGACAACGTACCAGATTAAAGTAATTTCAGCTTCAAAATATCTGTGCAATGTATGATCTTATTCTCAGAGTAGCAATTTAAGTTTAAGATTGGGGCTTCTAATAGCATTAGGTAATGATGAAGAAGAGGGCAGGGTGAATATTTCAAGATTTCATAAAGCAAGGATATTTGTAATCATTGTTAATCATTGCTTTAAATCATGAACCAATAAAGAATGTATGAATTCACACAAAATTTTACATCAATTTCAAAGGCTCTAAAGATTTCTTCAATGCCAATGGACCTCAGATTTAAAATCTCCTGCGTCAAAAAAAAAAAAAAAAGAGAGAGAGAGAGAGAGAGAGAGAGAGTAAGAAGTAAGAGACATCAACCTTAGCTCAGGGACTTCAGAGAGTTGAAAAGAGCCCAATTCCTGACTACATTAACACTAACTTCCACACTGATGGCCTAGAAGATGGGAAAGAGTATTGATCTCAAAGCATAAAAACTATTTATCTCAGTCTTTCCTACTACATATGATGGCTGGCTTTCAACAGAAAATGACAATGTATACAAAAGGTTAAAAAAAAAAAAAAAAAAAAAACTCCCGCAAGACAAAACAGTTATCTGAATCAGCCTTAGATATGACACAGATATTAGAACTATCTGGAGGTTATTAAAAATAACTATGATTAATGTGTTAAAGGATCTAATGGAAAAGATGAACCACATGTAAGATCAGACGGCTAATTTCAGCAGAGTTAAAAAAGAATCGATAGAAATGTAAAACACAGTAACAAAGTTGAAGAATTCATTGAATGAGCTGATTAGCAGGTTCAATGCAACCAAAGAAAGAGTAAGTAAATGTTAGATCTGTGGAAATCACTCAAACTGAAACACAAAGACAAAACAAAACCAAGGGTGGAGAGGGACAAAAACCACCAGGGAGTATCCAAGAGCTATATTCTATTTGTTCCATCTCTTATTTGTTTAAAAGTATTTTTTATTTCCCTAGTGACTTTCTCTTTATTCCTTGTACTATTTAGAACTATGTGGTTTAATTTTCAAATATTGGAATATTTTCAAATAATTGTTATTGGTTTCCAGTTTAACTCCAGTAAGTCCAAGAACAAACTTCATATTCTTCCAATTATTTTTAGTTTTCTAACCCAGAATACATTCTATCATGATGAATTTTCCATGTGTATTTGAAAAGAATGAGTTTTCTCCTGTTATTGGATAGAGGCTTCTAGAAATAAGTATCAGAACAAACAGGTTGATAGTGCTGCTTGGGTTATCTACATCCTTCCTTATTTTCTATCTGTTTTTTCAGTTGCTGTAAAAGGGTGTTAATGTCTCCAAGTATAATTTTGGATTTTTAAACTTTTACCACTCAGATATATGTTTCTCTTTCAGCTATTTTAAAACTCTTTTGTTTTGTGAATGTGCATTTAATCTGGGCATGTTTTCTTGGAGAATGATGCCTTTTGCAAACTTGTAGGAAAAAAACATAGAAAATCTGTGTGATCTTGAGATAGGCAAACAGTATTGAGATACAATATTTTGTATTGTATTGCCAAAAGCACCAGCCATAAAATAAAAAAATTATAAATAAAACTTTATCGAATGTTGAAATAGTTTCTCTTTAAAAGACAATTTTAAGAAAAATTTTTAAAAGCCACAGAGTGTGACAAAATATTTGCAAAACATATCTGACAAAGAACTTATATCTAGAAACTACAAAAAACACTCAAAATTCAACAATAAGAAAACAACCTAGCTTTTAAAAATGGGCAAGAGATATAAATATACACTTCACCAAAGACGAGATGCAGAGGGCAAAAGGCATGTAAAAAGATACTCAGTATCATTAGTAATTAGATAAATGCAAAATTAAACCACAATGAATTATCACTACATGCCTATAAGAATGATAGTATAGCTAGCATTAGAATGTATAATATTGTACAAACTGCAGTCTCACTCACAGGTGTTTACTCAAGTAATTGAAAATATACATTCACACAAAAACCCATGTGTATGTATTTATAGCAGTTTTATTCACAACCACCTAAAACTGGAACAACCTAGATAATGGGAGAATGGATAAACAATGTTATATCCACACATTGTCTCTATGTCTCTACTCAAAAATAAAAAGAAGCAAACTATTGATCTATGCAACAACATAAATGAATCTGTTACATTTTTCAAAGTGAAAGAAGCCAAAATCAAAAGACTATTAATGAATCATTCCATTCATATAAAAGCCAAATCTAAAGGGATAGAAATCAGATGAGTGGTAGCCAGGGGTTAAGGGTGGGAGAGGGGTTTACTACAAACGGGTACCATGAAGGAATTCAGGGGGGCCATTGAGACATCCTGTATGGTACTGCAGCGGTAAATATATAACTTTATGCATTTGCCAAAATCCATAGAAATATATGCCACAAAGAATGGATCTTACTATACACAAATTTTTTTAAAAAGCAATCAGATTTTCAGGGGACCCCAGGATAGAATACAGACTATGACAAATGTATCATTTACGATATTAACATTGGGGAAGCTGGGTGAAGACTATTTGGGAACTCTGCTATCTCACAACAGATACGGGCAAAAAATAATAATAATCTGAATAGACATTTCTCAAAAGAAAACATACAAATGGCAAACAGATATATTAAAAAATGCTCAATATCACTAATCAGCAGAGAAACACAAATCAAAACTACAATGAAATATCATCTCAACCTAGTTAAAGTGGCTTTTATCCAAAAGACAGGAAATAATGAGTGCTGGTAAAAATATGCAGAAAGGAGAACATTTGTACACTTCTGGGATTTAAATTAGTACAGCCACTATCGAGAACAGCATGGAGGTTCCTCAAAAAACTAAACATAAAACTACCATATGTTCCAACAATCCCACTGCTGAGTATATATCCAAAAGCAAGTAAATTAGCATATCAAAGAGATAGCAGCACTTATATGTTTATTGCAGCATTATTCACAATAGCTAAGACGTGGAATCAACCTGTGTCCACCAATGGATGAATGGATAAAGAAAACATGGTGTATATACACAATGGATCACTATTCAGCTATAAATAATGAGATCCTGTCATTTGCAACAAAATGGATGGAACTGGAGACCATTATGTTACGTGAAATAAGCCAGGCACAGAAAAACAACGAGCATATTTTCTCAGTCATATGTGGTAGCTTAAAAAAGATGAATGCATGGAAATATAAGAATGATGGTTGCCAGAGGTTCAGAAGGGTATCAAGGTAGGGGATAAAGTGGGATTGCTTAATGGATACAAAAATATAATTAGAATGAAAAATATCTAGTATTCAGCAGTACAATTGGGCAACTACAGTTAATAATATTTTAAAATAACTAAGAGTAGAATTGGAATGTTCCTAAAACAAAAAAAGATAATTGCTTAAGGGGATGGATAGATACGCCAATTACCTTGATTTGATCATTATATATTGTAGGCCTGTATCAAAATATGCCGTGACGTGTACCCCACAAATATATTCAGCTGTTATGTACTTATAATAATTAAAAATAACTTTTTAATTAAAAAAATTTTTAAGCTTCCTTGTTGCATCATTGTCACTTAATATAACAACAAGAGAAAGACCATAATTTTATAACAAAGCTCCCCAAATTTACTAAATACAATTTTTAAAAAAGGTTTTAGCACTTAATTAGAGTTACAAAAGTAGCATTTTTATATATCCTTTCCTGACACATTTTAAATAATTATTTAAAGTGTATCTGTCTAGGAGGTGTTTAGGGGAGGTTTCTGAATGAATAAATGAGCTAACAAATTCTCAAACTCAACTCATTATCCTTCTCTTAGCCCCATTGCCTTCTTCTAACTAATTTCACAATTTTAATGATGATTTTTATCCTCTCAGCACTGTAGGCTCAAAATGTCGGCATCTTTTTAAACTCTAGGTTTTCATCTCAACACTTCTCCCCACCCTACATACATCAAGTCAGTCACTAACCATGCCATTTTTATCCAGATAAAATTTCCTTAGCTATTACTCTGACCATGGCATGATTCTGTTCTAAAACTTTCAGTGATACACCATTTCCTACTAAATAAATTGCAGCCTCTTTGGGGGCATTTAATGGCTCATCGCATTTACCAACACAAGCAAGCTGAATTGTTCAATATTTCCCAAGGACAGTATCCATTTTTATATCTTTCATGTCATTGTTATTGCTGTTTGTCTACTGGAATATGCTTTTCCAGTCTATTCATAGAAATCCAACTATTTTAAATCACATTCCATGTTCTTCATCAAGCTTTGCCTAATCCCCTGAAAACTGGATGGAAATTCCCATCCCCTCCAAAACTCTATACTATTTTGTATGAACTGCTCTTATGAATCTCATCATAATTTCACCTTGCATTATGATTATTTAACCATCTGATTTATTGTCTCATTATATTGTAAGCAAAATAAAAAAAAAACAGGGGCTGTGATTCATCATTATTATTTATATTCCTTACTGGACCAAGAAAAATGTCTGATGCATGGCCATAAGACATTAAACATTTGCTGAATGAATAAATGAGATATCAATGCATGAACAAGTGAATATTGACCAAATTGTGATGGAGAAGGAGGTGAACTAAAGATTCCTTTTTAAAAAATAAGTCATTCCTTGTCTTCTATAAAAAAGACTATTGGAAAAGAAAATCAGCTAAATAGAGAATACCGATGGTTAATCACAAAGTCTGCGGCTACTAGACCTACTATTTTATTCAGAGGCACATTGCTAACTTTATAGTTTCGTCGAGGAACTTCTGTGAAAACAGAGGGTGGCAGGCAGCTGTCCTCAGTCCTCAGAGCTGACTTTGTGAGCTCTGGCAATGGCTACTCTGATTCTTATGAACATAAGATCTTCTATCAGCTTCCATGTCCTGAAAATAAAAGTATTATAAAGACTTATCTATTTTACATAAAAGAAACTAGACTGTACAGAAAGAACATTAGCAAATTTACCTCAGATAATAGCAGTCTCAGTAAAAAGTACCTGCTGACCCATACAAAATTAAGATATCACATGACACATACATTAGAGATACACATCAAATTAGATTCTAATACTCCAGATGATACTCTTCTTTATTAAGCATAACTGGAAGCAAAAGCCTGTGAGTGACAGATATTTTCTTAAGCAGCCATAGGTAGAAGATAATTTATGACTGAAACAACTAATTTAAATCCCACACTGATAAACAAAACGTGTGCATTTTTTAAAAGACAAATTGTTTCACAATGTTATTTTCCTGTTGTAAAATATTTTGTATATTTACACAAAATTACTTGAAATTTTTCACTTAGATGGTCCGATCTTGCCTAAAACCATTCATGAACACAAGAAAAATAAAAATAACCTTGACTGCTTCTGCTGGTTTTTTTCATGGGATGTGTCAGTGATCCTAGCCAACCTAACCTTATTCATATGGTGGCTAAAGTTGGAGAAGTCAGAACCTAGTGCTGAAAGACCAGTAACCTCCCTGTATGTTATTAAGTCTAGTCTTTCACATGTTGGATTTAACATATCTAACGTTCTCTCCTTTCATACAATAGGAATTTAACATATCTATACTCACCTTTTAATACTTTCATTTTCCCTTGGATAAAATACAAAAGTTGAATGTTTCAAAATTCAACATATATAGATATAGATATGTATTCTAAGACGAGTCAAACTTTTTAATTTACTCAAAAATCATTGTCTGATGCCATTTAGTTACCCTTTTTATAGCTTTGGACACATGGGCAAAGAACTTACTTCTATTTCTGAATTATAATATTTTATGTGTGCAGCTCAGCTCTTTAAATGGCTATGTTACAGCTTTCTCAAAACTCACCTCTACTTTTATATCACTGAATTCTATATAAGCATCCTTAAAATGTTATAATATTTTATACTAATAAATCTAGAATGCACATATTTACACAAATTTGGATTTACACTAAAGGCATAATAATCTTTAAAGCCTTTATTCTAAATACCACTGAGTCCTCACTTTAAGAAACACTGCAATTAAAAAAAGGAAGAGAGTTTTTAAAGAAAGTCTCTAGTGAATCCTTTTGCAAAGTGAGTAATCACATTCCAACTTATCTGTTTTGTAAGTTGGGAAACAAGATTCTTGCTTCTGTATCTCTGGTAGAGGAGATGAGAATGAGGGCAAAGAGCATCTCTTGGATGGCCCAAGAGGAAAGGGTGAGATGAGAGGAGAGAGAGCAGCTCGGGTTCTCTCCCTGGAAAGTTAAATGTCAGCAGGGTTAGGCCTTGCCAATATAAATACAATCACAATGATGGTATAAAAAGACATGCATTTTCACCTCTATTGACTTTTCACGTTCATGGGATAATTATTGTAACATTTTCTTAAAGGGCAAAAAGCTTTTGATGATGAATACATCTCATTACATGGAATTTTACGTGTAATCCTTACATGAATCTCATTGTAATTCACTGGATGAATTACATGTTAATGCTAGCATAACAAGCCTTTAACCTATTTGACTTAATTACAGGCATATCATCAGATTTACTGGGAAAAGATTTCTTCCCTATGCTCTAAAAAGTCTTTTCACTTTTTTTAACCCTTTGGTTAAATCTTTGGAAGTTCCTGTTACTCACAACCTCTTCCTCCTACTTCCTATAGATTTTTTCTGTAGGAATGGGGACGACAGAATGAAGAGTACATCATTTTGCTTAACTTTGTGGATGTCTATCTAGGCACTGAGGGTTCCAGTATCACTGGTCCCTTATGGGCAAAATCCTCTTCAAATCAAAGGACGTGGTGAAATAGAATGAACTTTGGAATAGGAGTTGGAAATCTGGCTCTGACAGTCAATAACAGGGTAGCTTTAGAGAAGTCAATTAACTAGCAGAAACCTCAGCTTTCTTTTATGTTAAATGGAGAAAACGTACCCACCTACCTAATCACAGAGTTTTGATGAATATGCCAATGATAAGATGTAAGTTTTTGAAATAGTGCTATATAAATAATAAAACATAATACAATTAGAGAGTATTGATAATGAAGAGGGGAAGAGCAAAAAAGGAAAGGAGAAGGAGAGAGAGAAAGAGAAAAAAATGGAGGGAGAAGAAGAAAAGAAAGAGGAATAAAGGGGAGAGAAGGAAGAAAGGTCAATGAAGAGGACCTCATGTTCGAAGAGTGAGGGTTCTAGTCTTCTATGTATTATTAGTGTAAGTTACCTTCACATGCACCTCATGTGGGGCCATGCTGAACATTCAGTGTTGATAGTTGAATTGTGTTCCCTGCAAAATTCCTATGTTGGAGTTCTAAACCTTAGTATCTCAGAATGTGACCTAATTTGGAAATAAAGTCATCACAGATATAATCAGTTAAGATGAGATCATACTGAGTAGACTGGACCCCTGATCTAACATGACTGATGTTCTTATTACAAGGGGAAATTTGGACACACACACACCCAGTGATTCCCTCTGTTGTGCTCATATCATATTTGCTAACACCCATAGGCTGAAGCAAGACATGTGCCTGAGCCCAGAGCCAAGAGACAGACCATCATGAGGCCACAAATACATAATTTTATTAGAAAAGATGGAAAAATTTGGGCCAACAATTTGTCCTACTACAACCACTACACTCAATTACCTCAACATCAGCATCAGAGGAGAAATATAAGGGCCACAGGATGTGTGAGCCTCCACAGGACCCTACAAAGGAAGAGAGATTCATGGATGAGGGAATCTGAGGTTTTAGATAATAAGCTGATAATGGTACTGATGCAGAATCCACTGTTGCTGTGACTCAGGTTCTCTTGGTAGTTAAACTTAGAACCAAAGGTGTATTTGTAGGATCTATTCATAAACATTTTGTATCCTGGTGCAATGAAGTTGAAGACTCGGAATTATAGCCATCCACTTTTGTGATCAATGGTACTGGCATGACCAGAGGACTTGTGCACTGGACAGATAAGGGTCTTCACGATCACCACAGGTATTGGGGATGTAACTTATCTAGTCTTTCATTCTATAAATATTTATTTATGTGAGCCATGAGAGGTCCTAGCTTTTGAACTGGTAGGACAAAGTAAGGCATAACCAAGAAATTCTGATTCGATGCAGATTCCTACTGAAATGAGGGTTATGATCCTATAAATGAGAGTACTAAGTGGATCATTTCTGCATAGTGCCATTTCAGTAAAGTTCCTAAGGAAATGCATTCCAGGCATGGTACATTGGCAATTATTCTGCATCTTTCTTTACATCATTTGAAGACATGCCATGGCTTCATTCATATTAACTTCAACTGCCTTTGATATAGTTATATTGGTCAACGCTCCCAGGCTGCACTGAGGTGCACGATCTTCAAAATGTCAAAAGAGAAGTCCTCCCACTAATGTAAAACTTTCATTTCACCTGCGCACCTTTTGTTACTGTTATAAGTCAAGGCTGTTTCCCAGGCATGAAATAAATGGTGGAAAGGGAGGTCAGGCCAAAATGAACAGCCTGCATTGCAGAACACACTTTATTCAGGATACAGCAGCAGAGCACTTTCTGGCTGGAATCATATGCAGCATGAGGTGCTAACTCTCATTAGCCAAGAATCCACAGTGCAGTGCAGTCTGCCTTTCTGGTTTTCATTGTTTTAAAGAAAACAATAACATTCAGAGCATGACAATATATACACATACTGGAATGGGTGGTTATGTATCTATAGCTATATATTAGAAGTTACTTCAGAGACCAGCAGTATTACAACAAATCAGCACTTTAAAGCACCTTATTAAATATGCAATACATGTACTTACAGAAATAAAGAATAAATAGAACGCCCATGGAACACATAACAAGGATACTTAACTCAGGACAAACAGCCAATCTGAAACTTGAAGTGTGAATAGGAAAGAATTAGAAGGAAAATTGTGTTAGGGAGGCATGAAGGTAAGAAGTGGCAGAGTTTTCATGATAGGGATTATAATTTGTGCCTTACTACAAAGTCAGGACCCAATAAATTTTTGCTCAAAGAAAGAAAGATCATAGTTGAGCACAGAGTGCAAGCTAAAAGAGGGTGGGAGATGAGGGTGACAGGGAAGTGGAGGCATGCTATAAAAGGCTCAGTTGTGGAATGGTGACTCTGGCTACTCTGTGAAGAGAACTGTAGAGCGGCATGGGAAGCAGGAGCAGAGAAGCCAAGTGGGAGGCTACTGCAGCCATTCCACAGCCTTAGAGAGACAGAAGACTCAACTATTGATTCAGTGTGGAGTGTGAGATTATCCTGAGAAAGGGTTACACACTGCCATCTTAGATTTAATAAGGATAGAGGCACTGAGGCAGTTTCTAAACCTTACCCCAAGTTACAAGAACATATGGGAAGGAAGGCCAAAGTGTAGCATACCAGTAGAGTCATCCTGAAAGAGGTTCTCTTAGCTGAGTTCTTTTATTATTTTTTTTTTATGTTCTGGGGCACATGTGCAGAATGTGCAG
Source organism: Cacajao melanocephalus (assembly GCA_963573385.1). Classification (NCBI taxonomy): domain Eukaryota; kingdom Metazoa; phylum Chordata; class Mammalia; order Primates; family Pitheciidae; genus Cacajao; species Cacajao melanocephalus. The sequence goes on from CAUYLG010002813.1 coordinate 13,116, forward strand.
GTTTGTAACATGGGTAAACATGTGCCATGGTGGTTTGCTGCACCTATCAACCTACCACCTGGGTATTAAGCCCAGCATGCATTAGCTCTTTCTCCTAATGCTCTCCCTCCTTCCACCCCCAACCCTGACAGACCCCAGTGTGTATTGTTGCCCTCCCTGTGTCCAGGTGTACCCATTGTTCAGCTCCTATTTATAAGTGAGAACATGTGGTGTTTGGTTTACTGTTCCTGCATTAGTTTACTGAGGATAATTGGTTCCAGTTCCATTTATGTCCCTTCAAAGGACACAATTGCATTCCTTTTCATTGCTGCATAGTATCTCATGGTGTATATGTACCATATTTTCTTTATCCACTCTATCATTGATGTATATTTGGGTTGATTCCATGTCTTTGCTATTGTAAATAGTACTGAAATGAACATTCACATGTGTGTATCTTTGTAATAGAATGATTTCTATTTGGGGGGATATATACCCAGTAATGGAATTGCTGGGTCAAATGGTATTTCTGGTTCTAGATCTTTGAGGAATTGCCACACCATCTTCCACAATGGTTGAATTAATCTAAAGGACAAGGAGAAGTTCATCAGGAAGTGGTGGAATCCTTGTTTCTTGTGCATCTGCAGCTCAACAGGGGCAAGAGGCTGAAGGTCTGCCCTTCAACTGGAGTGGTTCTCTCTTCCTGATCTCATTCTGTGGTCTGGGCTGAAGGGGCAGCCCTTATATGGCAGAAGCTCTCCTTGGAGCAATGGCAGAAGCTCTCCTTGGAACAACGGCAGAAGCACAAAAGGACAAATGAAAATCCTGGAACTGACATGGAACAAGCACATTATCACTCCTGCCCACATGCCACTGGCCAAGGCAAGTCACATGACCGAGGCCAAATTCAAGGGGCCCAGGGACAGGAGCTACATTCTACCTTAGTGCAAGTGTATTTATGTAGGAAAAAGCACAGATACAGGAGTGGGGACTAGAAGTGTTGCAGAATGGGCTCAGTAATTCTACCCACCACAAGGAGCTTCCAGAGATAACGTGCATGAACAAAGACTGTATGAGACGATAAACCAGAGATCAGTTTGGCTCAGCTTTAGAGCACAATGGAAAAAGGAAAGGGAGTGAGAAACTGGGATGCAGAACAGTGGGCATGAGTTGCAGGAAGGGCTTTTCTCAAGTCATAGAAGGGAAGGAAGTGCTACTGTGCAAAGGAGCCCAGTATGCTCTGGGAGCAGGTGCAGGCACACTAGCTCCTAGCCAGTCTCAGGGAGTTTTGGGGAGACTTACCAGACGGAAGGAGTGCCACAGGCCAAGACTGTGGAATTGCAAGCTCTTTACCAAAGCTGAAGTCCATTCACTGAAGGTACAACATTGTCTTTGTGGCCCTACAATGCCTGTTTTGGCAGAGTTTATACTTGAGCAAAGTAACCAGGCTCTTCTGTTGTTACTTGGTGGATACTGTGAAAGGAGGTCCTCTGTCCCCTAAAATAACCATTCCACACATCTAGAAAGCCAACAAGTCCAGGGTGTGTGGCACTAAAACAGAAAAGAGGGAGGAGTCTGGCTTCCCTGCTGTTCTGAGCACAGCCCACACCATAGCAGGGGTTCCAGTAAGATTAAACTGTTTGTTCTCCTATCAGCAGGCAGTTAATCCTCCAGAACCCTTGCCAGAAATATGTGCAGTAAACACTCTGTTCTTTAAGAACTGTCTGTCCTAACAAAAGCCGAAAGACAGCATCTACTCCCTTGTAGATCTGAACACATCTTAGTCCCCTTTCTCTGCAATTACCAGAGGCGATAATTGGTCTCCAAAAATAATGGCAGATTTCACAATCTACTAACTCCCCTCTTTTTTGTTATCCGAGAACAAGTACGTATTATACATACATATGATTGAGTGAGGCCAACACACTCTAGAGAGTTGCTTGAGGTCACATTGAGTCTGTAGCTCAATGTGGATTAGAAAAGCCTCATGCCCTGTCTGTTCCCCAATCCTTTTTATTTAACCACAGAACAAGTTGCCATATGAACAAAACATAAAAAGCATTAACCTCTGATAAGTTACATTTATTCTCTTGTGCATTTGGCATTTATTTGGGTTGTTTCAATTTGTGTGTCTCAATATATAGAGTTTTGCACACTGTCCTCTGATTTCTGAGTCTTTTATTTCCGTTGGCATTTCTCTTATTCTTTCACTAAAATTACTGTTTTCCATTCCAATAAAAGTTGTCTTGAGATCTGTCCTTTGCTTTGGTGTCACTGCAATGTGAAATTTAGCAGGATTGTTTCCACTCCACAGCGAGACAGCGAGTCATTTCAGCATCAGCCATTCTTGGTCAACTGATTTGAATGTTTTCTAGGAGGACAAAATGATTTTAACAGTGATTTCACATCTTTTCTCTGGCCATTTCTGTCCCTGGTGAAAGGCTTTGGCCTTTAAATAGGCCCTAACATTTTCCCCCACTCACAAGGTAGTTGGTGTCAGTTTAAGTCTTTGCTGCATTTCACGTCTGTGCATGCCTGCAGCTAATTTTCTTTCAAATCAGAGCTGTTGACTTCAGTGTGACAGCACCACAGGCTGGATGTAGTGGTCCCAGAACCATCAGGAAGCTCCTTTCTGAAAACAACAGAAATGAACCCCAGAAAATAAAGGGCTTCACTTGCTCATGCCTGTAATCCCAACACAATATTTAAATGTTAAGCTGGATAATCATTTATCCAGCATCACAACAATAACTAATAATTTGTTATATCATAAAATAGCCAGGTTTCTAAATTTGAAAGAAAATCACTACGTGTAACTAGGATGCCATAGACAACTTCACGACTGTCCACATCTAAGGACATTCTTGCCTGCCACGCTAGCTGGGCTGGCACTAACATGAGGCAGTCACCTCGAGAGTGAAATATAAGAGATGCCAAAAATTCAGTAGTCAAGATAAATATTTTAATGCAATATTTACAAAATTAAAACTAGTGCAAAAAATATTCATGATGAAGAAATATTAAAAGCAATCTATCAAAGTGGGTTATAAAGTTACTGTTCAGATGGGTATAACAGGAAGGACAGAAAGAAAAAGTCCATCAGTTTGAAGTGTCTAGTTATTAGGGCCATCTTCTATATTTTTCAAGGGACTTTAAAGAGAAAGAGATAAATTCATGCTTATCCAGTGTTGTGTGTTATGATATCTACCTTACATTAAATGGACTGGGAAATTGGGGAAGAAGAGCAAGTCTATAGGAAAAGGAAGAAGAAGCCTAAGAGCTACTCAGGTGGTCATTCATCTTGATCTGTTCCCTCCACTTCGGACCCCCTACCTTGAAGGGCAGATGACATTCTATGGCTTCCAGCCATGCCCTGCCATCAGCCTCATTCCTTTATTCATCAGTCTTCTACCCTGGAATTTATCAACATGTCCATGTCATAGCTCAGCACTCATTGAAATCCTGGTTTTCCAGACCAAGGTGATGTAGAAGGTGACAGCAATAGCTCAGGTCATGAGGCAAAACTATTTGACCAAAATCTTCCTGAGAACCATCCAGTGGGTTATATTAACCATTGAAATTGTATTTGCAGGCCAGGCATAGTGGCTCATGCCCATAATCCCAGCACTTTGGGAGGCTGAGGCAGGCGGATCACGAGGTCAGGAATTTGAGACCAGTCTGGCCAACATAGTGAAACCCCATCTCTACTGAAAATACAAAAATTTGCTCGGTGTGGTGGCATGTGCCTGTAGTCCCAGCTACTGGGGAGGCTGAGGCAAGAGAATCACTTGAACCTGGAAGGTAGAGGCTGCAGTGAGCCAAGACCATGCCATTGCACTCCAGCCTGGGTGACAGAGTAAGACTCCGTCTCAAAAAAAAAATTGTATTTGGCGGGAGAGAGATCCAAGATGGCCATTTAGCAGCAGCTCAGGATTATAGCTCCCAGTGAAAGCACAGAGACGCCACAATTTCAGACGAATTTCTGTTGCCCACAAACTGGGAGCTACCCAGCAGAGGAGCCACACGGGTCGCCAGCGCGACTCTTTTGGCCGGCGCAGCGGTTTTACCGGCGAACCGGCCCAGCGCAGCGCCTCTCAGTGCGGAGTATACGGCACTGAGTGCCCTTTGAGTCGGGCCCGGCTGGTCCCATCCACACAAGGAGAATAGCAATTGGAAGCACTGAGGACTGAGAGTTTCACAGTAAGCACAGCTGAACCCGGGAAGGCCTAGCTCTGTGGGGAAAGGGCGTCTGCTGAAGGAAAAATAAGAAACAGAAAAAACTTCATCACCAACAAGCCGGACGCCGACTCAGACCCAATCTGAAAGTCAGCAATTACAAAGACGACAGGTGGATAAATTCACAAAAATGGGAAGAAACCAGTGCAAAAAGGCCGAGAACACCTGAAATCAGAATGCCTCTCCTCCTACAGGAGACTGCAGCTCCTCATCAGCAAGAGAACAAGGCCTGATGGAGAATGAGTGTGACAAACTGACAGAATCAGGCTTCAGAAGGTGGATAATAAGAAACTTCTGTGAGCTAAAAGAACATGTACTAACCCAATGCAAAGAAACTAAGAACCTCGAAAGAAGATTTAATGAAATGCTAACAAGAATGGATAACTTAGAGAGGAATATAAATGAATTGACGGAGCTGAAAAACACAACACGAGAACTTCGCGAAACATGCAAAAGTTTCAACAGCCGAATTGACCAAGCACAAGAAAGGATATCAGAGGTCGAAGAGCAACTCAATAAAATAAACAAGAAGGCAAGATTAGAGAAAAAAGGGTAAAAAGGAATGAACAAAGTCTCCAAGAAATATGGGACTATGTGAAAAGACCTAATCTA
>CAUYLG010002814.1:0-10111 GCA_963573385.1 Cacajao melanocephalus
TGAATCTATAAATTACTTTGGGCAATATGGTCATTTTCACCATACTGATTTTTCCTATTCATGAGCATGGAATTTTTTCCATCTGTTTGTGTTCTCTATTATTTCCTTGAGCAGTGGTTTGTAGTTCTCCTTGAAGAGACTCTTCACATCCCTTGTAAGTTGTATTCCTAGATATTTAATTCCCTTTGTAGCAATTGTGGGACGGGTTTTCACCATGTTGGCCGGGCTGGTCTCTAACTTCTGATCTCAGGTGATCCACCCACAGAAGCCTCCCAAATTGCTGGGATTACAGGCATGAGCCACCACGCCCAGCCAAGAAAGAACTCTTTAAAGAATTCTGTCACGTTACTGGGGCTACACTGGGTTTCAGGATTTTGACTTAAGCATTCACATGGGATTCTACTAGTTTAGGTGTCTTCAACTCTGGATTTATAAAACCAACATAAATTAGTTAGACATAATCGAAGTTAACTCAAAGAATAAAATAAATATCAGTGAGTCCATATTGATGCAGATAAGCAACTGAATAAATAAACAAATGGTAAACAACAGTTAACATGTATTTACAGAAGAGTTCCAATTAATAACTGTAGAAGGAAGTTGGTAATATAAATTCACTATTATAACACTAAAATACAGGCAAAAGAGCAAAGGCAATACATTGGAGAAATATCACCTTTTCAACAAACAGTGCTGGAATACTGGATATCCACATCTACCAAAAAAAAAAAAAAAAAGAAAAAAAGGAATCTAGACACAGACCTGACACTCTTCACAAAAAATTAACTCAAAATGGATCACAGACCTAAATGTGAAGGGCAAAATTATAAATGTCCTAAAAGATAACATCAAGTGAATGTAGATAACGTTGGGCTTAGCAATGGCTTTTTAGATAAGACACCAAAGGCACAATCCATGAAAGAAAGAATTGATCATCTGGACTTCATTACAATTAAAAATTTCACTCTGCAAAAAAGACTGTCAAGAGAAGTCACATATTGGGAGAAACCATATCTCTGTTAAAGAACTGTTATCAAAATTATATAAAGAACTCTTAAAACTCAATAAGGAAACAAACAACAAATTAAAAAATGGGCCAAAGACCTTAACAGACACTTCACCAAAGATGATATAGATGGCAAGTAAGCATATGAAAAGATATTCCATATGATATCACATGTCATCATGAGGGGAATGCAAATTAAAACAAAATGAGATAGTGCTGTACGCTTATTAGAGCATTCAAAATCCAGAACACTGACAACACCAAGTACTGGCAAAAATGTGGAGCAACAGAGGCTCTCGTTTATTGCTGATAGAAATGCAAAATAGTACAGCCACTTTGGAAGACAGTTTGGCAATTTCTTACAGAACTAAACACAGTCTTACCATATGATCCAGCAATGATGCTTCTTGGTATTTACTCAAAGGAGTTAAAAGCTATGTCTACATAAAACCTGCCCACAGATGTTTATAGCAAGTTGATTTATAATTGTGAAACCTTGGAAGCAAACAAGGTGTCTTTTAATAGTGAATGAATAAATAAACTATGGTCGATCCAGACAATGGAATATTATTTAGTGCTACAAAGAAATGAGCTCTCAAGCCATGAACAGATGAGAAGAAAATATAAGTATAGATTACCAAGAGAAGGAGACCAATCTGAGAAGGCTACATACTATATGATTTCAACAATGTGATTTTCTGCAAAAGGCAAAACTATGGAGACAGTAAAACTATCAGTGGTTACCAGGAGCTTGGGAGGTGGGAGGGATGAACAGGCAGAGCTCAGAGGATATTTAGGCCAATAAAACTACTCTGTATGATATTACAATGGTAGATTCATGGCTTTATACATTTGTCCATGTACACTGAATGCACAACTCCAAGAAGGAACCCTAATATTAACTATTGACTTTGGGTGATAATCATATGCCAGTATAGTTTCATCAGTTATAAAAAGTGTGCCTCTCTGGAGGGGGATGCGTGTGTGTGGCGGTGGGGGATGGATGAGAGGTCTCTATCTTGCTCTTAATTTTGCTGTGAAGCTAAGACTACTTTTAAAAAATACAGTCTTAAAAAATTACCTGCTACCATCATATAGGAAGACAAAAAAGAGAATAAGGATTCATCTTGATATAAACAAACAAACAAATGGTAGACAGGAGATAACATTTCCTTACAGTAGAAGAATCCAATTAGTAATTCTAGAAAAAAGGTGGTAAATAAAAAATTACCATTACAGCACTACAGTTACAATTGTTTCAGGCAAGATTCACCAATGGATGTTGAAATTTTGAGTAAAGTTTTAAGGAGCAAAAGGATATTTGCACCCCAAATTGTGTCTTCCAAAATAGTAACGTCACAGGGGAGAACCCTGACAGACACCACGTTAACCAAGCGCTCAGAGCTAACGTCACAGATAATAAGATGTATTGACAGGTGGCACTATGCACCCTCCTGATGTGGTGCCTTGAGAAGCATACATCATCTCTGTACTGTCCTTCCCAATAGCAATGCAAAGCTCACTCCAATCATGAGCAAGCATGAGACAAACCAATATTGAGATATATTCTACAAATTAGCTAAATTAGGTAGTAATTTAGTTCTAAGTAAAAGTTTTGAAGTCCTGAAAGGCAGGCAAGGAAAGGCTGAGAAACAACAGTTTGGAGGAGAGTGTGGAGACATGTCAACTAAATGCAGTGTAGGATTCCACATTGAATTCTGGAACACAAGAAAAGACTTTTGTGGGAAAATGAGAAAAATCTGAATAAAGCTTGTATTTTAGTTAACAGTATTGTACCCATGTTAATTTCCTGGTTTCAACCATTGAACTATGGTTATGCTATTCTAGGGAAACTGACGAAGGGAATATGGGAACTCACTGTACTGTGTTCTTAATTCTTCTGTAAGCCTAACATTATTTCAAATTAAAAAGGTCTTAAAAGATGGTAAAAATGGAAGTTGACACTGTGAAATGAGCACTGTATTCGCTGTCATACAAATATTACACTTGGGGAAATGTATGTCTCTGAAACATTCCAGTGTTCTATTCCATCTCCACCACTTGAAACACATTTGTTCCTTAAACCTTGGATTTTAGAAATATGTTGATGGCACAATGTAACTGTCTTTAAAGATAACAGAATATTCATTTATACTTGTATCTCTGCATTCATTGCCTACAAACCAATTTCGGCATTTTCCCTGAAGCAGATTGAGAGAGTCTTGAGAGCTGGTAGCATGTGAGAAGTCTTTACAATTTCAAGACCCATCAGAACGCTTAGTTCTTCAGCAAGTCCCAGCCACACAATCCTTTTTGCGAACAGTCACTCTTTGCTACTAAGACTTGCTACATGGGTATTGCTAACAACAAAGTACAATGGTAAGAACGTTTTTTTGTTATTGTTGAAACTGACTTGTATAATATATAACACCCAATAGCTGCTGTTCCTTTTGGTTGAACATCTTTTATAAGAATATGACAAGGAAGTTGTCAAATCTCTTATATTCTTATGGATTGGATTATTTGTGGCATAAAAAGGATGAGAGGGTCCCAGTATCTTTCTCTTGATGGCCAGTAATTTTGCTATATTATGCTGTTCTGATTACTTTCTGAACGTACACACACACATAGCACATGCAGTAGTATCACTAACAGTTTAATTCATATAGTTTTCATAAAATTTCTATAATGCAAATTGGGGAAATTATAATTGATATATAATTCAGGAAAAACACATACAACAACACGTTTTCTAGAAAGAAATTTGTACATAGGCTTCATATCAAGTCTAAAAAATTCTTCATCTTCAGCTATAAAAAATGTCTGGCAGTCTTTAGCTTTTTGTTTACTTTTTAGTCCTCTTAGACTCTGAGCGATAGGAAAGTTTTTTTTTTTTTTTTTAAAGAAAATCTTTTAAAGCCTATTGTATTGCAGTTTATTTAATGAGAATAAAATCTGCTTGGGGTATCTTGTTTTTCTTTAATATTTTCTTTCATTGATAGTTTTTATTATTAATGGGTAAAAGATTTTTTTTTTTTTGAGAGGTGGTCCCACTCTGTCACCCAGGCTAGAGTGCAGTGGCACAATCCCTACTCACTGCAGCCTTCATCTTCCAGGCTCAAGTGACCCTCCTGCCTCAGCCTCCCTATAAGCACACACCACCGTGTCTGGCTAACTTCTTCTGTACTTTATAGAGACAGGGTCTCACTATGTTCCCTAGGCTAGTCTCGAATTCCTGGGCTCAAGCAATCCTCCTGCCTTGGCCTCCCAAAGTACTGGGGGTACAGGCTATGAGCCACTATGCCTGGCTAAGATAATTTATTAGAGATATTTTTAGATACAATTTTTGGGGTTTTTTTCTTTGTTGAAATGCTGAAGAAGCAATGTTGACATTTTACTTTCAATTTCTCCTCTTGGAACACGAAGAATTTCAGACTAAGACTTTTTCTTGAAATAATCAATGTCTACATGTAATTAAATAAATAAAAGTTAAATGTGATTCTCAAAAAGTTGTTTTTATTTAGTATTATGTATACTATATATTTAGCAATTTCAAAAAGATTAAAATTATGCTATAATCTCAGTTTTGTTTCATTTTATTATTTCACACAAAAAAGTAATGGGGTAAGAGGCATTACATTTGTAATAGTTGTTTATTGTTGCATCAGAAGTTACCCCAAAACTTAGTGGTTTAAAACAACAAACACTTTATTATCTTCACAGTTTCTGTGAATTAGGAACTAAAATGTCTTATCTCATAGTTTTGGCTTGGAGATCTCTTGAGATCTCAGTCCAGATATTGGTTAGGGCTTCAGTTGCCTGAAACCTTTACTGGGGCTGAAAGATCTGCTTCCTAGTTGGCTCACATGAATGACTTAGCAAGTTGGTGCAGGTTGTTCGCTGGAGGCCTCATTTCCTCCTTACCCAACCTTCTCCATAGCCTGCCTGAGTGTCCTTACAACAGGATAGCTGACTTCCTCTAGAAAAGGTAATTAAAGAGAGAGAAGTTGGAAGCCTCAATGTCTATTTCAACATAGCCTTGGAAATCTTAATGCAATTATTATTTACAGAAGTCAGTCCTATTCAGTATGGGAAGATACTATATAGGACATGAACACTAGGTGGTAAGGATTGTTAGGCGCCATCTTGGAGGCTAGGAGGCTAGTTACTGCTATAGTGTTCCCAAAGGTAACAAGCTTGTGTATTTTCTTTTAATGTTAATATTAACTGTCAATATATTTTCCTATTTACCTACTTCAAAGTTCTTAATAATTGTTCTTGTACATTAAATTAACAGCTTTCAAAACTTACCATTGTAGTGTAAAAATCCTAAGTTCCCTCCCTGATTGAATGGATACCCTCTTGACCAAGGTGACCCCTGGAGAGAGAAACCTTAAAAACTGAGTTTTTAGCCCCATGACAGGATAGGAGGTTGGACACACTTCCACATTTCTTGATATCCTCCTTTTTTTTTTTTCAGTTTAGATACAACTGACCATCATTAATGTTAAAAATGAGGCTGAGTGCAGTGGCTCATGCCTGTAATCACAGCACTCTGGGAGGCTGAAATGGGTGGATCACCTGTGATCAGGAGTTCAAGACCAGCCTGGCCAACATGGCAAAACCCTGTCTCTACTAAAAAAAGTACTTCCGACAAGATGGCCAAATACGAACAGCTCCAGACCGCAGTTCCCAGTGAGAGCGATGCAGAAGGTGAGCGATCTCCACTTTTCCAACCGAGGTACCAGGTTCATTCTGGCTGGACAGTGGGGTGAGTGTAGCCCAAGGAGGGCAAACCAAGGCAGGGTAGGGTGCTGCCCCACCCAGGAAGTGCAACTGGATGGAGAATGGGGGACTTTACCCCCGATACTGTGCTTCTCCCATGGCCATTGCAACCCACAGTCCAGAAGAATATCACTGCACTGAAAAGCACCGCAAGTTACCATACACAGATCTGAGTAACAGCTCTGGCAGACCCAGCACTGCAAGTTGTCAGCACAGATCTGGGTGGAAGTTTTGACTAGAGCCGAGAGCGCCTGCAGGACAGATCTACCCGCCCCCTCCAGGAAGAGGGAGAGCTGAAAGCAGGGAGACAGGTGATATGGCTTGGCAGGTCCCACCCCTACAAAGACCAGCAAACTGAAGCCCTCTCGCTTGAGAGTTTTGCAGCCAGCACATCAGTCTGAGCTTGACCCAGACGATTAAGCCCAGTCAGGGGAAGGGTGCCCGCCATTGCAAAGGTGGGTCTAATCGCATCTGTGTAAACAAAAGCCAGAGGAAGCCTACACAGCAGCCGGGCTGAATCCGAGGCAGCTCAGCAGCACCTCTGAAGGCAGACAAGGGACAGACTGCCTCTTCAAGTGGCTCCCTGACCCCTGAATAATCAAAAAAACGCCTCATACAGGAGAGGTCAGGCTGACACCTAGTGGGTATCTTTCTGGGACAAAGCTACCAGAGGAAAGATCAGGCAGCAATCCTCACTGCTCCACATTCCCCATGGGTGATTCCCAGGCAAGCAGGGTCTGGAGTGGAACTCTAGCAGTTCTATAGCAGAGGGACCTGACTGTTAGAAAAAAACAAAAAGAAATAGCTTCAACATCAACAGAAAGGACGTCCACTCAGAGACCCCATCCAAAATCACCAACTTCAAAGATCTAAAGTAGATAAACCCACAAAATTGGGAAGAAACCAGTGCAAAAAGGATGAAATCATCAGACAACAATGCCTCTCCTCCTCCAAGGGATCGCAACTCCTCACCAGCAAGGAAACAAAACAGGATGGAGAATGAGTTTGAAGAATTGACAGAAGCAGGTATCAGAAGGTGGATAATAACAAAATTCTCTGAGCTAAAGGAACATGTTCTAACCCAATGCAAAGAAACTAAAAACCTTGAAAAAAGGTTAGACAAAATGCTAACTAGAATAACCAGCTTAAAGAAGAACATAAATGACCTGATGGAGCTGAAAAACACAGCACAAGAACTTCACGAGGCATAGACAAGTTTCAATAGCCAAATCAATCAAGCTGAAGAAAGGATATCAGAGATTGAAGACCCACTCAATGAAATAAAATGAGAAGGCAAGATGAGACAAGAAAAGACTGAAAAGAAATGAACAAAGCCTCCAAGAAATCTGGGATTATGTGAAAAGACAATCTATGCTTGATCGGTATACCTGAATGTGATGGGGAGAATGAATCCAAGCTGAAAAACACTCTTCAGGATATTATCTAGGAGAACTTCCCCAACCTAGCAAGGCAAGCAAACATTCAAATACAGGAAATACAGAGAATACCACAAAGATACTCCTCAAAAAGAGCAACCCCAAGGCACATAATCATCAGATTCACCAGAGTTGAAATGAAGGGAAAAATGCCAAGGGCAGTCACAGAGAAAGGTCAGGTCACCCACAAAGGGAAGCCCATCAGACTCACAGAAGATCTCTCAGCAGAAACCCTGCAAGCCAGAAGAGAGTGGGGGCCAATATTGAACATCCTTAAAGAAAAGAACTTTCAACCTAGAATTTCATATCCAGCCAAACTAAGCTTCATAAGTGAAGGAGAAATGAAATCCTTTATGGACAAGTAAATGCTGAGAGATTTCGTCACCACCAGACCTGCCTTACAAGAGCTCTTGAAGGAAGTACTAAACATGGAAAGGAACAACTGATACCAGCCACTGCAAAAATGTACCAAATGATAAAGACCAATGCTGCAATGAAGAAACTGCATCAACTAACAGACAAAACAACCAGCCAGTAACAAAATGACAGGATCAAATTCACACATAACAATATTAAACTTTAAAAAATGCTAAGGGCAGCCAGAGAGAAAGGTCGGGTTACCCACAAAGGGAAGCCTGTCAGACTCACAGCAGATCTCTTGGCAGAAACCCTACAGGCCAGAAGAGAGTGGGGGCCAATATTCAACATCCTTAAAGAAAAAACCTTTCAACCTAGAATTTCATATCCAGCCAAACTAAGCTTCATAAGCAAAGGAGAAATAAAATCCTTCATGAACAAGCAATTGCTCAGAGATTTTATCACCACCAGACCTGCCTTATAAGAGCTCCTGAAAGGAGCAGTAAACGTAGACAGGAACAACCAGTACCAGCCACTCCAAAAATGTACCAAATGGTAAAGAGCATCGAAACAATGAAGAAACTATGTCAACTAATGGGCACAACAACCAGCTAGCATTAAAATGGCAGAATCAAATTCACACATAACAATATTAACCTTAAATATAAATGGGCCAAATGCCCAATCAAAAGACACAGACTGGCAAATTGGATGAAAAGTCAAAACCCATCAGTGTGCTGTATCCAGGAAACCCATCTGACGTGCAACGATACACATAGGCTCAAAATAAAGGGATGGAGGAAGATTTACCAAGCAAATGGAGAGCAAAAGAAAGCAGGAGTTGCAATCCTAGTCTCTGATAAAATAGACTTTAAACCAACAAAGATCAAAAGAGACAAAGAAGGGCATTACATAATGGTAAAAGGATCAATGCAACAAGAAAAGCTAATGATTCTAAATATATATGCCCCAATACAGGAGCACCCAGATACATAAAGCAAGATCTTAATTACCTACAAAGAGACTTAGATTCCCACACAATAATAGTGGGAGACTTTAACACTCCACTGTCAATATTAGACAGATGAATGAGACAGAAAATTAACAAGCATATCCGGACTTGAACTCAGACCTGGACCAAGCAAACCTAATAGACATCTACAGAACTCTCCACCCCAAATCCACAGAATATACATACTTCTCAACACCACATCACAACCTCTCTAAAATTGACCATGTAATTAAAAGTAAATCACTCCTCAACAAATGCAAAAGAATGGAAATAATAAGAAACAGTCTCTCAGACCACAGTGCAGTCAAATTAGAACTCAGGATTAAGAAACTAACTCAGAACCACACATCTTTATCAAAACTGATCAACTGGCTCTTGAATGTTGACTGGATAAACAATGAAATGAAGGCAGAAATAAAGATGTTCTTCGACACCAATGAGAATGAAGACACAATGTACCAGAATCTCTGGGACACATTTAAAGCAATGTCTAGAGGAAAATTTATAGTAATAAATGCCCACATGAGAAGCAAGGAAAGATCTAAAATCGACACCCTATCATCAAAATTGAAAGAGCTGCAGGAGCAAGATCAAAAAAACTCAAAACCTAGCAGAAGACAAGAAATAACTAAGATCAGAGCAGAACTGAAGGAGATAGAGACACAAAAAGCCCTTCAAAAAATTAATCAATCTCAGAGCTGGTTTTTTGAAAAGATCAACAAAATAGACAGACCACTAGCCAGATTAATAAAAAAGAAAAGAGAGAAGAATCAAATAGATGCAACAAAAAATGATAAAGGGGATATCACCACAGATTCCACAGAAATGCAAACTACCATCAGAGATTACTACAAACAACTCTATGCATATAAACCAGTAAACCTGGAAGAAATGGATAAATTCCTGGACACTTGCACCCTCCTGAGCCTAAACAAGGAAGAAGTCAAAATCCTGAATAGACCAATAACAAGGGCTGAAGTTGAGCCAGCAATTAATAGCCTACCACCCAAAAAAAGCCCAGGACCAGATGGGTTCACAGCTGAATTCTACCAGACATACAAGGAGGAGCTGGTACTCTCCTTCTGAAACTATTCCAAATAATCCAAAAAGAGAGAATCCTTCCCAAATCATTTTATGAGACCAACATCATCCTGATACCAAAACCAGGCAGATAATCAACTAAAAAAGAAAACTTCAGGCCAACATCCATGATGAACATCGATGCAAAAATCTTCAATAAAATACTGGCAAACCGATTGCAACAGCACATCAAAAAGCTTATCCATCACAATCAAGTAGGCTTCATCCTGAGGATGCAAGTCTAGTTTAACCTATGCAAGTCTGTAAACGTAGTTCATCACATAAACAGAACCAAAGACAAAAACCACATGATTATCTCAATAGATGCAGAGAAGGCCTTCGATAAAATTCAACAGCACCTTATGCTAAAAACTCTCTATAAACTAGGTATTGATGGAACGTATCTCAAAATAATGAAAGCTATTTACGACAAAC
>CAUYLG010002819.1:0-42930 GCA_963573385.1 Cacajao melanocephalus
TTTTGCCTAAATTTTCTTCTAGGGTTTTTATGGTGTTAGGTCTTATGTTTAAGTCTTTAATCCATCTGGAGTTAATTTTAGTGTAAGGTGTCAGGAAGGGGTCCAGTTTCTGCTTTCTGCACATGGCTAGCCAGTTTTCCCAACACCATTAATTAAACAGGGAATCTTCCCCATAGCTTGTTTTTGTCAGGTTTGTCAAACAACAGATGGTTGTAGATGTGTGGCATTGCCTCCAAGGCCTCTGTTCCATTCCATTGGTCTATA
Organism: Cacajao melanocephalus; assembly: GCA_963573385.1. Taxonomy (NCBI): domain Eukaryota; kingdom Metazoa; phylum Chordata; class Mammalia; order Primates; family Pitheciidae; genus Cacajao; species Cacajao melanocephalus. Next base: position 265 of record CAUYLG010002819.1, read on the forward strand.
TCTCTGTTTTGGTACCAGTACCATGCTGTTTTGATTACTGTAGCCTTGTAGTATAGTTTGAAGTTAGGTAGCGTGATGCCTCCAGCTTTGTTCTGCTTAGAATTGACTTGGTTATGCGGGCTCTCTTTTGGTTCCATATGAAGTTTAAGGTCGTTTTTTCCAGTTCTGTGAAGAAGGTCATTGGTAGCTTGATGGGGATAGTGTTGAATCTATAAATTACTTTGGGCAGTATGGCTATTTTCATGATATTGATTCTTCCTAACCATGAACATGGAATGTTTCTCCAACTGTTTGTGTCCTCTTATTTCGTTGAGCAGTGGTTTGTAGTTCTGCTTGAAGAGGTCCTTTACGTCCTTTATTTGTTGTATTCCTAGCTATTTTATTCTCTTTGTAGCTATTGTGAATGGCAGTTCGTTCTTGATTTGGCTCTCTTTAAGTCTGTTATTGGTGTATAGGAATGCTTGTGATTTTTGCACACTGATTTTGTATCCTGAGACTTTGCTCAAGTTGCTTATCAGTTTAAGGAGATTTTGGGCTGAGACAATAGGGTCTTGTAAATATACAATCATGTCGTCTGCAAATAGAGACAATTTGACTTCCTACTTTCCTAGTTGAATACCCTTTATTTCTTTTTCTTGCCTGATTGCTCTGGTTAGAACTTCCAATACTATATTGAATAGGAATGGTGAAACAGGGCATCCTTGTCTAGTGCCAGATTTCAAAGGGAATGCTTCCAGTTTTTGCCCATTCAGTATGATATTGGCTGTGGGTTTGTTGTAAATAGCTTTTATTATTATGAGATATATTCCTTCCATATCTAGTTTATTGAGAGGTTTTAGCATAAATGGCTGTTGAATTTTGTCAAAGGCCTTCTCTACATCTATTGAGATAATCATGTAGGTTTTGTCTTTGGTTCTGTTTATGTGGTGAATTACATTTATAGACTTGCATATGTTGAACCCGCCTTGAATCCCAGGGATGAAGCCAACTTGATCATGAAAGATAAGCTTTTTGATGTGCTGTTGGATTCGATTCGCCAGTATTTTACTGGAGATTTTTGCATCAATGTTCATCATGGATATTGGCCTGAAGTTTTCTTTTCTTATTGAGTCTCTGCTGGGTTTTGGTATCAGGATGATGTTGGTCTCATAAAATGATTTGGGAAGGATTCCCTCTTTTTGTATTGTTTGGAATAGTTTCAGAAGGAGTGGTACCAGCTCCTCTTTATATGTCTTGTAGGATTCGGCTGTGAACCCATCTGGACCTGGGCTTTTTTGTTTGGTAAGCTATTAATTGCTGATTCAACTTCAGCCCTTGTTATTGGTCTATTCAGGGTTTCGACTTCTTCCTGGTTTAGGCTTGGGAGGGTTTAAGTGTCCAGGAATTTATCCATTTCTTCCAGGTTTACTGGTTTATGTGCATAGAGTTGTTTGTAGTAATCTCTGATGGTGGTTTGTATTTCTGTGGAATCTGTGGTGATATCCTCTTTATCGTTTTCTGTTCCATCTATTTGATTATTCTCTCTTTTCTTTTTTATTAATCTGGCTAGTGGTCTGTCTATTTTGTTGATCTTTTCAAAAAACCAGCTCCTGGATTTATTGATTTTTTGAAGGGTTTTTTTATGTCTCTATCTCTTTCAGTTCTGCTCTGATCTTAGTTATTTCTTGTCTTCTGCTAGCTTTTGAGTTTTCTTGATCTTACTCCTCTTAGCTCTTTCAAATTTGATGATAGGGTGTCGATTTTAGATCTTTCCTTGCTTCTCATGTGGCCATTTATTGCTATAAATTTTCCTCTAGACACTGCTTTAAATGTGTCCCAGAGATTCTGGTATGTTGCATCTTCATTCTAGTTGGTTTCAAAGAACATCTTTATTTCTGCCTTCATTTCATTGTTTATCCAGTCAAATTCAAGAGCCAGTTGTTCAGTTTCCATGAAGTGGTGCAGTTCTGAGTTAGTTTCTGAATTTCTGAGTTCTAATTTGATTGCACTGTGGTCTGAGAGACTGTTTGTTATGATTTCTGTTCTTTTGCGTTTGCTGAGGAGTGATTTACTTCCAATTATGTGGTCAATTTTAGAGTAGGTATGATGTGGTGCTGAGAAGAATGTATATTCTGTGGATTTGGGGTGGAGAGTTCTGTAAATGTCTATTAGGTTTGTTTGGTCCAAGTCTGAGATCAAGTCCTGGATATCCTTGTTAATTTTCTGTCTCGTTCATCTGTCTAATATTGACAGTGGAGTGTTAAAGTCTCCCACTATTATTGTGTGGGAGTCTAAGTCTCTTTGTAGGTCATTAAGAACTTGCTTTATGTATCTGGGTGCTCCTGTATTGAGTGTGTATATATTTAGGATTGTTAGCACTTCTTGTTGCATTGATCCTTTTACCATTATGTAATGCCCTTCTTTGTCCCTTTTGATTTTTGTTGGTTTAAAAAGTCTATTTTCTCAGAGACTAGGATTGCAAGTCCTGCTATTTTTTTTGTTGTCCATTTGCTTGGTAGGTCTTCCTCCATCCCTTTATTTTGAGCCTATGTGTATCCTTGCATGTGAGATGGGCTTCCTGGATACAGCACACCGATGGGTTTTGACTTTTTATCCAATTCACCAGTCTCTGTCTTTTGATTGGGGCATTTAGTCCATTTACGTTTAAGGTTAATATTGTTATGTGTGAATTTGATCCTGCCATTTTGATGCTAGCTGGTTGTTTTGCCTGTTAGTTGATGCAGTTTCTTCATTTTGTCAATGCTCTTTACCATTTGGTATGTTTTTGGATTGGCTGGTACTGGTTGTTCCTTTCTATGTTTAATGTTTCTTTCAGGAGCTCTAGTAAAGCAGGCCTGGTGGTGATGAAATCTCTGAGCATTTGCTTGTTCATAAAGGATTTTATTTCTCCTTTGCTTTTGAAGCTTAGTTTAGCTGGATATGAAATTCTAGGTTGAAAGTTCTTTTCTTTAAGGATATTGAATATTGGCCCCCACTCTCTTCTGGCTTGTAGGGTTTCTGCTGAGAGATCCTCTGTGAGTCTGATGGGATTCCCATTGTGGGTAACCCGACCTTTCTCTCTGGCTGCCCTTAGCATTTTTTCCTTCATTTCAACCCTGGTGAATCTGACAATTATGTGTGTTGGGATTGCTCTTCTTGAGGAATATCTTTGTGGTGTTCTCTGTATTTCCTGGACTTGAATGTTGGCCTGCCTTGTTAGGTTGGGGAAGTTCTCCTGGATAATATCCTGAAGAGTATTTTCCAGCTTGGATTCATTCTCTCCGTCACATTCAGGTACACCTATCAAACCCAGATTAGGTCTTTTCACATAATCCCATATTTCTTGGAGGCTTTGTTCATTTCTTTTCACTCTTTTTTCTCTAATCTTGCCTTCTCTTTTTATTTCACTGAGTTGATCTTCAATCTCCGATATCCTTTCTTCTGCTTGGTCGATTCGGCTATTGAAACTTGTGTATGCTTCATGAAGTTCTTGTGTTGTGTTTTTCAGCTCCATCAATTCATTTATATTCCTGTCTAAGCTGTTTATTCTCATTAGCATTTCATCAAACCTTTTTTCAACGTTCTTAGTTTCTTTGCATTGGGTTAGAACATGATCTTTTAGCTCAGAGAAGTTTGTTATTACCCACCTTCTGAAGCCTCTGTCAATTCATGAGACTCATTCTCCATCCAGGCTTGCTTCCTTGCTGGTGAGGAATTGTGATCCCTTGGAGGAGAGGCATTCTGATTTTGGCTATTTTCATCCTTTTTGTGCTGGTTTCTTCCTATCTTTGTGGATTTATCTACCTGTGGTCTTTGTGGCTGGTGACTTTCAGATGGGGTCTCTGAGTAGACATCCTTTTTGTTGCTGATGACATTATTTCTTTTCGTTTCTTAGTTCCTTCTAACAGTCCAGCCCCCCTGCTGTAGGACTGCTGGAGGTCCACTCCAGACCCTGCTTGCCTGGGGATCACCTGCAGCAGCTGCAGAACAGTAAGGGTTGCTGCCAGTTTCTTCTTCTGCTATCTTTGTCCCAGAAGGATACCCACCAGATGTCAGCCTGAGCTGACATACAGGGGTCAGGGAGCTGTTTGAGGAGACAGTCTATCCCTTATAGGAGCTCAAGTGCTAAGATGTAAGCTCCGTTGTTCTGTTCAGAGCCGCTGAGCAGGTATGTTTAAGTCTGCTTCAAAAGAACTCATAATCACCTTTTTTTCCCAGGTGTGCTGTCCTGGGAAGGTGGGGCTTTATTTATAAGTTCCTATCATTCTGCTGCCTTTTTTCAGAGATGCCCTGCCTAGCAAGGAGGTAGCCTAGTCACAGTCTGCCAGCAGAGGCGTTGCTGTGGGCACTGCCCAGCTGCTGTGTGAACTTCCTTGCAGTTTTGTTTATAGAGGTATAGTTAGAACTGCCTCGGTAATGGTGGTCTGCCTCAGTAATGGTGGACTCTCTCTGTAATGGCAGACTGCCTCTGTAATGGCGGACTGCCTCAGTGGTGGACTGCCTCAGTAATGCTGGACACCCTTTCCCTCACAGAGCTGGACCATTTCGGGTCCACCTGTGCTTGCTGTGAAACTCTTAATCCAGAGCGTTTCAGATTGCTGGTCTTTGTGGGGGTGGGACCAGCAGCACCAGATCACCTGGCTCCCTGTTTTAGCCCCCTTTTTTTCAGTTGAACAGGCGACTCTGTCTCCCAGGCATTCCAGTCACCAGTTGAAACAGCATCCAGATTTGCGTGAGTTTTTGTGTGGAGACCTGCTGCGCCGGCTGAAACAGTCATGCTGTAGACTCATGGCACTTTTCTGCCCAGGAATCTCCTGGTCTGTGGGCAGTAAAAATTTGTTTGGAAATGCAGTGATCAGTCGCCCACTGCATTGACCCTAGGAACTGCAATCCAGAGCTATTCCTATTTGATCATCTTTGCCTGATACAATCTTACTCCCTTTGATCTGATTTCTTGCTACTCTACAAGCCATATTTACCACTGTATTCCTGCTAAAGGACATATCATTTGGCCCCATGCATTTCTCTGTGTCTACTGAGAAACCTATTAGGCCTCTGAAGAGGTTTCTAATGTGAAGTTTTCAGAAGCCTCACCCAGGCACCTTTCTCCTTAGTATGAGCAAAGGTTACCACCTTGACTAAGCGCTAGTCAGGCTACTCTGAGTTCTCTTGTTGACTAGGCCTCAAGCTTAGCCTTTCTAGGTTGAACAAACACTAAGACAGTTTCTAACAGCTCAACATTGTTTCCTTAGTATGAGCCTATCCCCATCCCTGCTTTAAATGCCAGCCTGATAACACACAAGGCTGCCGAAAGAATTTCCTATTGTTCCAGCCAACACCTGAAGACCAGGCCCCCGTTTTCCAGTTTCTGTGGGAGGAGAGGGGCCACACTTCAAAAGACACCAGCGAACAAAGCTAGATGGGTTTCACATAGACTAACCTCTTTTCTTGATTTTTGTGATTTTTCCTTTTCCTGAAGAACTCTATAGAGTCCCCGCTCACCCTTCTCCCTGCTCCTTCATTCTACCCAGTCATCTCTGTACAGGTCAAAGTTGAACTTAGTTCACATTGCACTCTTTTCCCTATTGTAATCATATATATTAATTCTCACCATGTTATTTAGTGTCCAGCTTTGTTTATCTGCCACAGCATTTCATACCTACTCCTAATGCACTATATTGTCATTACTCATTTAACTATGGCTCTCACCTACTATGCTGTGTTCTGCTTTGTACTCTGAGTGCTGAGGTCAGCCCCAGTACTGTGCCTCCCACATTAGAACTAGCAAACATTCTCTTTACTCACAAGTTAATAAAGTGAAATAATAAACAATGTATTTTGTCAGATAGGTACCCATCTACCACTGAGGTGGTATTTTGTTCAGAGCAATATTTGTGTTTAAATAACTCTTAAGAGCAATTTTTGTGTTTAAATAACTCTTAAGAGCAATCTTTATGTTTAAATAACTTATGTTTAAATGTGCTCAGAAAGAGGGAACTAAGTTACCTGACTACTCTGAACAGGGTCATGAAAAGAGAATCTAACACATTGCTTTAGTTTTGTTTCAACTTCCAAATCATAAGAGGGACATTACACATTGTATTAAATTCTATAGTGTAAAAACAAAATAAAAATATCAGCTTATTTTCCTTCTTTCTTAGTTTGTCTGTATGATTTTTAATTCCAATATTTTCTTAAACCTCACACCTTCCTCTTTAGAATTTCTACTTCCTTTTAAAGTGGCAATTGCCAATTTTTTTTGGTATCTTTTGTCTTATATTAGTAAGCGCATTTCTCTAATTATAACATGGGGAATTTACGTGCAGGTTACAGGGAAGACTAGATTTTTACATCAAAATTAATTTTGTTTTATTTGCTTCTAATTTATAGATGAAAATGCTATTTAACATGGAAACCTATTTTATTCCATAAAACTAAATGAACCGTAACCCAGAAGTTCAATGAGATACACACAGCATGACCACATTATTTCTGAAAGCTGAAGAGTTGCCAGTCTGCTGATCTCAGACTTCGTGAGCCACACAGTTCAGTTCAAATTGTTTCCCTGCAATAGCTTTGAGCCTCTGCCAAACAGCCACCATGGGACTCTAAAAAATACAAGGTAAGGAGATGGCACCTAAGAACACTTTTTAAAAAGTGTTAGCTCTTTTATTGAAATTTATTTCATTGCTTTTATCAAAGAGACTGATGTCACATCAGACATTTTCTCACCTCAAGGTAACATGCAGTAATTGCTATGATAGCATACTATTGAGAATATGGAACCAAATGTGTGGCCTCAAGGGGCATTCTTCTTTTGTCAATGAATTTCAAATGCTTCTTTTTATGTATAGAAAGTAGATAGTGTAGTCGGTACACTATCTACAAGTGTACCAAAGTTAAATGTTAAATGTAGAGGTCTTATGTTGGGTTAAACTTCAGCAAATCAGGTCTCCTTTTTATTTCAGTTGCTGCCAGGATCACCTATGCTCCAAGTCAAGGTTAATAATGTTAATGTAACCAGGCAATATATTAAAAGCTCCAGCCACAATCATTAACTAGAGTCTGCAATAAACTATGCATTCCAGGGCCCAGTAGGCAGAGCGCCTGTGGGGTGTCAGCAAGCTGCAGCCACTTCCCTATCCAACAATGCTGTTACCTAAACTTCACTGTTGGATGCCTGTTCTTGTAGGTATCCACACTCCACACCCTAAGCTAAACCACCACCTGTTGAACAGGGGCCCTTCCTCATGACTAGTATTTGGCCTTGAACTTCGCAGTCTGTTCCCTAGACACTGGCTGGAGCTGTGCTTCCAACTAAATGGGTTCTTTCCTTCTCTTGCCTAGAACTAAAGCCCTACCATTGCCTGCAATTCCTCATATCCTCTCCACCAGATTTCAACCCTTGATAAATCATTCCTGACCCAGAAACGCAGTTCCACTACCCTGGGATGTAATGATTTGGAATGCTGGTGACTCACAGGACTTTTGCACCCTTAGTCCTAACCCCTTTGTTCTTGCTTACTTCTTTTAAGACCCAGCACATCTCAAAGCCGATATGGTATGTAAGATCACGGCGGCGTACAAAAAGTGCTCATCATATGAGGAAACTTAAACGTATTTTTTTAGTGAATACAAATAATCACCACAGTTAATATGTTTTGTGGTTTTTAACATCTTTCATGAAAACAAAACTTTGCATTTTATCTAATGAGAAAACAGTATAGTTTCCTTTTGTTTTATTGTTCCAACATTTGGTAAGGTACAGGATCAAGTTATTCTTTTTGACATGCCATAATAGCCTAGGTATTGGAATGCCCAGCTAGTACTTGCATTATATAGTCAACATTGTGCTATAAGCGTGGTTCTTCCTAAAAGCTTTCAGTACTGTTTAAATTCTGTGCTACCCAGTTCCCATGGTAATGTGTTTGTTCCCATGGAGAAACAAAAGTGAACACCTAACCAGAGTTGAACTTGAAGATATAAAACTTCACTCAGTAGATAGTTCCCTCAGACGCTATTAAGGAGGAGGAGCAGTAAACAGAAGAACAGAAAATATATCTAGTTTCTAGTTCCAGTTCAAAGCTAAGAAACTACTGATTCGCTTTGACCTGCTAAGTACCAAATCATTCTCGGTGTCATTAGTTGCAGCTTTAAGCAGACCTTTATTTTTCTTCTCAAAATCAATTTTATAAGTGACTACTTAGTCAAAAGGCCCTTTTAAATGGTGATTTGATAATTTACTTTAGCAATTTGGTCCTTGTAGTTGCAACCTGTATTTCCATACTTTAAGAATTTTTGGAATTTTCATAAAACCATCTAAATTTAAGTAAACCTGATTTAAAAAAAAAAAAAAAAAAAGATAAGCTAAGGCAATAAGAATGTGAGCAAATGAGCATAAGATTATCTTTAATGAAAACAGATTATTTTTATTTTTTTAATGCCCAAAATTTTTTCAAGCCTAGCTATTGCCAGTTTATGCCATTTGAAAAAAGCTTGCAAGCTGCAAAAGGATGTAAATTCAGCTGCTTTGGTTTAACGTGAAGGAAAGTTGATAGCTTGTGTTAAGGCTGACACTACCATGCCAAATTCCTGACAACATTACAGCAGGACTTTGAATGCCAGTAAAATAATTCACATCCATTTGCAAGCTCCAGTCAAGTGGCATAAACTCCACTTGCAGAAGACAAAGCAAAATGACTGGGCTCCTCCCGCTGCTCTGGCTCCTCATTCTGCTGCCGCCTCCCTCCCCACTGCTGTTGTTTTCTCCCCCACTTTACAATCCAGACACTTGCTCCCTTTCCATTTGATACTACTTCTTTGTTTGCTGTTCTTCAGCCTTCTTTGTGCTTTTCTGACCTCATTTCTTCCATTCTGTGCCGCTTTCCTACTCTACATTTCATCATTTTTTCTCGAGCTTCACTTTTGTGCATTACACTCTTTCCCACTTCAATCTTTAGCCATTTTTGTATTGTCCTGACTTTCACTCTTCTTACTTACTTTAGTTTATTTTCATTCTGACCACCTTGTCTTCTTTTCTTTGCAACCCCTCTGTTAGAAGTTTGGCATTTTGCTCCAACACTTTTTAAAAAATGCATTGTTCCTGGATGACATTCTTTCCTCACTCCTTCTATGTATTATTTTTCCCTAGTTGTTTAAATCCTGGTCCCACTGACTTCATGCAAAGGATTATAATTAAAGCAATTTTAAGTATTTCTTTAATATAGTAAAAGGTGAAAAGAAAAAGTTACCTTAGAAAACAGCATTCTAAATAGCAGATTGCCTTTTTAAAAAAACAAAAATAAGTATCTGTCCCATTTATAGGTTCACAGGAAGTAAAATCAGTGAGATCTGCCATCTCCTATACTTGTCTACCTCAGGCATCATTCACTCACCCACATCAAGTAGTGAAGAGTGAGACTCAAATCAGCAAGTCCATCCTGCTGAATTGCTGTCACTCAAGATAAAAGTAACTTTTTCACATTGTATGGTCCACGAGCAAGCAGAACTATGGTGTATCCCGAGATTAATTGTTGTTTCTAAAGCAATTGTAGCAGGGAGATGGAACAAAGGTTTTCTCTCTTATTTAGTTTTGTGTGGTATGGGAGACAGAAGGCATTTCCATCATTTTATACAGCTTATTTCATATGAAAAATAGAATAATGAAAGTTTTCGCAATATGGAGGTTTTCCTTAATTTCTTATCATCAAATGGGCATATGCTTTGAATTGTTTTTTTTTAATCAGTTCAAAGCATATGCCTATTTTGGGAATTGGATGTTCATCTTTCTTTTATTGACTTTCATCTAATTTTCAAAAGTGTGAATAGATCGCATGTGAAGGTCAATGGTCCACTCAGATTTAAATGAATTGCTTGGAACTAAAGAGATATAAATTCTAGTATCTTAATTCTTCATGGCTATATACATATATACTAAGTCTTTTTGCACGGTGGCAGATTCTTTATGCTTTTGGCATATTTGAAGTTACATTTTAATTCAGATTACATTTATTAAGTGCTAAAAAGACACATCCATTATTTTAGAATTTTTGACAAATTTTCAGTCTTCTAAGTTCATTAAAAAAATACTGACAAACTGTAATACATGCTGGTTTCATAGCATTTACAGCCTTGATAAATTTTGCCTGCAAGAAAATCAGTTCTTTGTGTTTTTCTTAGTTTACTGTTTTTGCATTTAACAGTTTTAACCTTGATTAAAGACTCCAGATTTTCCAGAGACAGTACAGTTGACTCAAAAACTAATCACAATTATACAAAATTTTATTTGACAGGAACAATCTATATCTTCTTTTTTTTATTGCTATGATTATAGAGCCAACACACACAATCATGTAAGTTGAGCACTGCTCAGGAATCATTCTCGACTTATGTGTGGGGCTTCATAGATAATGGGAGTCATTTTGCAATTTTCACTGAAACTACGCCATGAGTTTACTTATCAGATGGAAAACAATTTATGCTTTGACAATGTTGAATACAGTCTTGCTTTACTCTGTAAAAGCGTAAAATGTAACATTTTAGGTTTGAGGGGACACTTAGGGATCTTCCAGTTCTCCTCTTTGATTTCAGAGAAGGAAAATGCCTCCAGAGAAATGACTCCTTACCACAATTTTATCACCAGATAATTCTACGAGTCAGGATTAGAGATGGCTCTCCTAAGCTCTGGCCTCGGGAATATCGTTTTCAAAACATTCATGGCAACAGAAAAATATTACATTTCTGTCACATAATTCCATAGATGCAAACTTCCAAGTTTTTAGCCTAATTTTCTTTCCAGACAATTTTGTATTGTAAATTACTAGAGGGCAGAAATAATTCTGGATAATTCTGTGAGCAGCTTGCCATGTAATTCAGCAAGATTCTAAATAGTTTTTTTTTTTTCTTTGAGAGAGGATGTCACCATCTTCATTGATTAATGTAGTGAAAAATATTTAGAAAAGAAACTGTTCCATGCTACTCTGGCATCTATGTTGTGAAAGTATAATTTGGAATATTTACATTAAATAACGGAACTAGAGTTTCTTAAGAATTAAAATCTTTACTTCCCATTAATGTATTGGGAAACTTCACTAGTTTATTCATATTCCCTATGGAGGCTTTCTTTATTACTATCAACCCACACTTTCTCATCTCTTCTTTTTTATTACTCAACACTGACATGTGGTTTGTAATACAGTATTTTGTTTCTGTTCTCTTGCTGCATCTAGAGAGCTTGTCAACTCTTTGTGTACCTAGTTTGGCGTTTACTTTGTTTTCTCTCCTCTATGTTGCTAGGTATGTATACAGCCAATGCTAAATGTGTACTACTTAAGGTTATAAGAATTGAACTAGAAACACTTCATCAAAAAAGCCCTGACTAATTAGAAGCAACTACCAAATTTAGTCTACGGTGTCACAAATCCTTATAAAAAAGTGTATCATTAATCTAAATGCTAACAGAATTAATGGAATTTTTATATAAATATTACTATAAAAAATATCTAATAGTGATGCCTAATTTTTTAGTAGATTAATGCTTACTCATGAAAAAAATAAACAAGGAGTTGAAACTAGTGCGTGTCATCACAAAATCATAATGCCCTTTAAAAAACATTTTAACTTTTTTTTTTTTTTTTTTTTTTAAGAAATGAAAGGGGCACATGGCAGATATAATCAAAAACATTCATTTCAAGAGCAATAAATAAGGAAAAGAACACGCTGGTACGCCAACAAGCCATAGCTTCTGCCAGATGTTGCAAAAGTGAGTCAGATAACCGACCTTTCTTCTAGGGCCTGTATCAACTTTGAATGGAGCTTTCAATTGCACAATAAGCATCTGGACAGTTTTGACATCTTTATTACACTCTTTGAGTTCTTAAAAAGCTACCATTTTGTTTAAAGATGACATATGAAAAGTAAAACAATTACTTAAGTGCTGAGAGTAATTAATCCTGTAACTCAATATCAATACCATTATCTTCTTAGAACTGGGTCTCTACTATTTATAATCAAGATACCAACTGTCAAATCAAATTAAAATTGAGATTTGATTGATTATTTGATGACATTACATTCACATGTATTTCCTTCATAGGCCTAATTTTGTTCTTGTGTTTGCTTTACACCAAATTATTGTGGTTTAAATAGCCCGTTTTACATGACCACTTTTAAACAAGATCATAAATTCTCATAAAAACAAACTTAGGAATTCATAATCACAGCTCTTGGCCGCCACCTAAAGGTTTCTTTCTTGTTTTATTTTACATAAGACCTACTATGCATTCCTTTAAAACAAAACTGTCTTCTCATCACATGTTTCTACATAAATACAGGGTAAAAAGACTTTTTCAAGTATGTTTTTTCACCTTTACATATTTAAATTAACAGCATATATAATTACATCCACTTTTCAATTCATTTAGCACACACAAAAAATTTAAACAAGGTCCTTTCAAATGGTCTGAAAATTTTTCATGCATTTAAGTAATAGTGCGTTTTTATTACGTATCACCCCACCACGCCTAGGCCCATCATGAAGAAATTTAATTAAAGTCATGTTTACTGAACATGGTTGAATGTAATGTAATATAAAACTCCTCAAATTCCACCAAGAACATTAACAGGTATAAATTCTTCATTACCCTTGAGAGTAAATGAGGTACCATAATTAATAATTCTTCCTCCATATCCTATTCTCACGCCCTTTACTCTCCTCCTAAATAGCACTTGATTGAATCAAGCCAAATATCTTCATCACCTCACTCAGACTCTGACAAAGTCAACTTTGGAGGATAGAATCATTGCCATTTACAATTCCATAGGGGAAATTGGTTAAGAACTCTACAAACTTCTCATTTGAAAGCTCATATGAATAGAGCATCTATGAATCACCCAAATTCTTGTTAAACATATAGACAAGTTGTATTAGCACATACACTTTCCAATATATATGCCATGTATAGAACACTATTCATGATTTTCTTTTTTTTCTTTTTTCTTTTTTTTTAAAGACAGGGTTTCATCAGGTTGGCCAGGGTGGTCTCAATCTTCTGACCTCACGTGATCTGACTGCTTTGGCCTTCCAAAGTGCTGGGATTTTAAGCATGAGTCACCGCGCCCAACCCCATGATTTTATTAATTCAAGAAATATTTATTAGGTAGCTATACTATGTGCCAGGCACCCATCATTATCAGTGTTCAATAAAGCAGACTGGTCTTTCCCTTCATAGCGCTTGTAAAGAAAACAGAAAAGGAACAAATAAATAGGTAAAACACATTAAGATACTGGCTACAAGGAACTGAACACTGTACCATAATAGAGAATAATTCTGGGGAGACACAGACCAACATTAGGTAGGTAAGTCAAGAAAGGCCTCTCCTAGGAGACAGTTTTTAAACTGGGACCTGAAGAATAAACAGCCAGCTCTGCCAAGAATAGACAGAAAGAGGTGGAGGAAATTATGTATGCAAAGGCCCAAGTATTAACAGAAGGCCAAGGGAACTGAAGCGGAGTGAGCCAAGGGGAGTGTCGTGGGATGGGACTAGAGAAGTGAGTAGGAATCCAGTCACAAGGCAAGGCCTTGAACGTGGTAAGGACTTGGGGTTTTATTTGAAAGAGAATGGAAAGCCATGATAGCAGGTTTCAAAAGGAAGTAACTTGATGCATTGGATGCATGAAGAAGGAATTAGAGGCAGCCAAGAGAAAAGGGAGACAGAAGTCTATCACAGAAATACAGTTGGGAGAGATGATGGTGATGGTAACATGGACAAGGTGGTAGCAGTGGAGGCAAAAGCAAGTGAACACATTTGAGATGCATTTTGGAGCAAGGCCTTAGGGGGAGATCAGATGACCCTGTGGTTCTGCTGCTCCTTCCCAGCTGGTTAGCATTTGCTGATATTAACATAACTTTAAAAAGCTAATATCATTTTCCACATATTATATCACACCCAAGCTTTTAATTTAGTTTTTTAAATTTTAAAGACAATATCTTAATAGAATCACCAATTTGTACATCAAGAAATAAACACTAATTATCTAGTATCTTCTGCAAATGCAGTAGTCCACAAAAACTAATTTTATAAATAATGAAAGTTTATCTATTAAAAGCATCAAAGCTTATTTTACTTTAACCACTTTGAAATAAATATTTTCTAAAATTGTTCAGTATTTCCTTAATCTTTTAAAATGAATATGTTTAAAATAAGTTAGGCTTTTCAAAAACTCAGACTTATTGTGAAGAAACATATATGAAACATACCTCTGTGGTATGTAGCATGGCTAAAAATAGTGAGATGTAAAATGAATTTCCCCTACTCTGAAAAACTGAAAACAACCATGCTTTGAAATTATTACATTTTATTTTGTGGCCTCAGTTTCCTATAGTTCTCATTGTGCTTGACTCTAGCTATCAACTTCTGACTCGTTCTAACACACTGCTTTACCTTGGCTGTGAGCTGGGAACCCTGCTATCAGAAATCTATGCAAGTTAATAGAAAAGGATTCCAAGTAAAGGGTATGAATTTTTGACTTCTATTTTGATTGCACAGAGGCCTTTTTACACTCTGCTTTCCCAAGTACGGTTTAGGCCATGGAAGCTGCTTGATCAGCAACATGTAAGTCAGGGAAAGGTCCCTATACTAATTTCCCACAGTTTCATAATGCTCCTTGAAAACTGAATCCACATTAATATATACATCGTCATTTTTAAGTTTCTACAAAGAATCCTTCCTTGTGATACAGCTTTAACTACATCATTATAAATGTTGGCTTTTCATTTGATGCCTACAGTACAGTTTTCAAATGTAACATAAAAGCATATAAAATTTGACCCAAAAAGTAAACTAAAAACTAGTTTCAAATTTCTTGACTCAGACTATGTTATCTCTTTTCTTTTTTCATTTTTACATGGCATAGAAACAAGAACAGATCAAATGTCCACAGAAACCCAATCAGCAACACTACTTTCAAAGTGTCTTTTGACAAGTACTATGCGCATTTTACAAATCCAAAGGCAATATTTGAAGTAGCTCTTCAAAATAGCTGCATTACTCAAAACTATCTCTGTATCACCACCTTGTCTCATGGAAGAAAATGTGGAAATGTGTAATAAAAATGTGTAAATGATTAAAGCATCAGTATAAAGAAAAAACATTCTGAACATGAATAAAAATTACATTGAGGGCTTATTGAAAAATCAAACACCAGATGTCCACGGCTGACTTGACAAATGAAAATCCTTGAAAGAAAGGTCCAGAAATTGGCATTTCAAATGAATATACCCCAGCTGATTGACACAGGTGTTCCTTTGAGCAATCCTAGACAGCACAATGGTAGACCCCAGGTAAGCAATCTTATGTGATCTGCTTTTTCTACTTTGCGGTAGATTGTATTTTCCAAAGATGACACCACGAGTACATACCATCCTATATGCTCTTCCTATAAGGTGGCATTGACATCTCTCCACCAAATGATAGGATTTACATTACCTCCTCTTGGACCTGGGTGAACTTTTGACTACAGTAGAAGTGACACTAATGTGACTTCTAAGACCAATTCATAAAATGCAATACAGCTTCCTCCTGGCTCGCTTGGGATGTTCACCCTAGGAATTCAGCCACTATGCTGTGAGAAAGCCAAGCAGCCACATGAAAAGGCCACGTGTAGGTCTTTCAGCCATAGCTCCAGTTGAAACCTCAATTGACAGGCAGCCTTTAACCACCATGTGAGTGAGACTTTAGATAATTCTAGCTCCCAGCATTTGGGCCACCCCAGTAGACAAAAGACAAGCTCTTTCACCCAGCCCTGGTCAAATTTCAGATCAGTGAATAAAATTAATGTTGTCACTGTCCTAAGCCACTAAATGTTATAGTGGTTTGTTACATGGCAATGAATAACAGAACAAATTCCAAATACTTCCACACCTTCTTCAGATAAAATGTGAAGCCCCAAGTAAACCTTCATGCATTCCAGTTTGCATTTAAGGATTTCATATTCTATCCAGCCAGATCTACCCCCATCCCAGACTGACTTTTTGGGTCCTGCTTTAGCAAATTGGCTAAGTCTGTGGTTCTCAATCAGGAGAGATTTTGCTTCCCACAGAACGTTTGGCAATGTCTGGAGACATTTAATGGTTGTTACAACTGCAGGGAAGGGTACAATGGTATCTAAGTGGATAGAAGCTAGAAGTATTGTCAAACATCCCATAATCCACAGCATGACCCCTACCCCTACAACAAAGAACTATCAAGCCTAAACGGTGCCAAGGTTGAGAGGCTCTGACCTAGCTCTGGACCCCAGCAGTGAGGTACTCAGTTTTCACGACTGTCTTCATCATCATGTAGGTTGAAGGTTCTCAACCTGCAATTAAAGAAATAGTGTGTAGGGGACGGCTGGGAGGGATAACACGGGGAGAAATGCCAGACATAGGTGACAGGGGGATGGAGGCAGCAAACCACCTTGCCATGTATGTACCTATGCAATAATCCTGCATGACCTCCACCTGTACCCCAAAACCTAAAGTACAATTAAAAAAAAAAAAAAGAAAGAAATAGTGTGTGCTGGGTTTAGGGGAGGTTAGAATATCATCATTTTCAACCTATGCTATTGCTGCAGTCTGGATGTTTGTGTCCCTCCAGAATTCATATGTTGAAATCTAATCTACAATATGATGGTA
This sequence comes from Cacajao melanocephalus, assembly GCA_963573385.1. Classification (NCBI taxonomy): domain Eukaryota; kingdom Metazoa; phylum Chordata; class Mammalia; order Primates; family Pitheciidae; genus Cacajao; species Cacajao melanocephalus. Next base: position 16,917 of record CAUYLG010002819.1, read on the forward strand.
TTAAGAGGTGGGGCTTTTGGGAGGAGATTAGGTCATGAGGGATTAGTGCTGTTTTAAAAGAGGCTTGAAGGAGGCTTTTTTCCCCTTCCAACATGCAAAGACAGAGTGAGAGGGCACTATCTATGAGAAGCCGGCTGTCACCAGACTGTGAATCAGCTGCTATGGTCATCTTGCATTTCTCAGAAGCCAGAACTATGGCAAATAAATTCCTATTGTTTATAAATTATCCAGGCTAAGGATTTTTGTTATAGCAGCCCGACCGGACTAAAACAAGTGAGCTCATGGTGTTCAACCACGGCTACAAATTAGAATAAGTTGGCAAGGTTTTTGTTGTTGTTGTTGTTGTTAATTTGCTTGTGTTTTTTTTTTGTTTTTTGTTTTTTCTCGTATCACTGCTTAATCCCCAACCTGGAGATTCTGATTTTAAAAATACTGCATGCTAGTATTTTTTTAAAGCTTCTTAGGTTATTTTAATGAGTGGCTAAGCAGGAGAACTGAAGCACTGATCACTTTTCACCTGGAGACTGTGACTCCTAACCTGTTCCAGGTTAGGTCAAAAAGGGGACATTGGGGAAATCTAGAAAATCAAATTGAAAAATCCCAATGGGTGATTCTGTTGGCTCCCCAACCACTTCCCCTACTGAAAACCTCTGCCTTACATAGTCCTCTGCTATTAGTTTGCCATAATCTGGCAAGAAAAAGAACTGAGCCGGACTCTTCCTTCATTCCAGTGCACTTATTTGGGATGGAAGCAAACCTTAAGAGTTCATTGTTTTTTGTCAAGCCAGTAAGTAGTACCATTTATTAGTAAATGCTGAACAACCAATTCTGTCGTAATAGGCCCAGCCAGCTGTGCACTTCTTCACCAAGAAAATAAGCTCTGTTTACTAGATTTTCCATTAATTGCCTAAGACAGATATAAAAACATTACTCAATATTCTTAGAATTTTACTATTGGAGTGTCAAGCTAAATCAAATAATTGATATATTTACATAGTTCAAGATGATGACAAAAGTTTACTGACAATAGGTTATTCTGCTGAGGTTTATCTCTCTCTGTATAGGACTTAACCTTTCCCCCAAACCAAAAAAAAAAAAAAAAAAAAAACCAAAAAACTGGCAGTTAGGCAACTGTACTGCCATCTGCCTCAGATGCTAAGCAGATAAAAGTCGGCTCATTAAAAACAAAAATGACTTGGGTGGAGAAGGAAAAATGTGAAATAGCCTGTTATTATAATAATTACCTCAGTAAAATGTGTTATTTTAACATGACAGTGAGATTTTCTGAGCATGTTATTATTACATTTGTGGTAAAAAGAAAAAAATAAAAACTATGTTTTTCTTTTCAAAATGCAGTCATCAAAGGAAAACACCAATTTAATAAATTTCTCAATAATTATCAAATTGTAACTTTTTAACTCTTTCCCATTAAAGCCAAAACCAGAAAGAATCCTTAATGTCCTATTTATGCTCATTATCTACAACAGAGAAAGCCGAATATCTATAATAGTTTTGAGTGCTAAGTGTACAGAGTAAGTGCCCATGTGTGCTGGAAGGCAGTCATAATTGTGAGCACAGGTTCTTGAATAATATTGCCTGGGTTTAAATTCTAAGTCCACCATTTGCAATGTGATCTTGTGCATATTATTTTCCCTCGTATAACTCAGTTTCCTCCTCTAAAAAACAGTGATAATAATAGTACTGGACTCATAATTACCTTTGAAGACTAAAAGATACAATGAATAGAAAATGCTTTGCCTATTCCATGGCACACAAGACATACTTAAAGAATGAGCGTGTTTTCACTCTCAAATCTATAATGACAGCTTATACTTCCCTTTTTAAGTTTCAGAACCTATATTTCCAACTGCCTTCTGGATGTCTCCATCTGAATTTCCTCAGGCCACTTCTAAATTATCTTTTCCAGTATGTGTTAGTTTCCTCCAACACTCCTCAACTTATCACTAATACCATTTTACCAAGACAGAGTAAGGTGTTTGAATGGTGTTTTAGCTCTAGTATCCTTCTAAAGGAAGGCTAGATAGCAATCATGCTTCCAGTTGTTCTTTATATCTCCCTTTTCTAGAGACATACTCTTTGCTGTCAATTGAATAATTTGAACTGACACCTTAAGGTCTTCAAAATATTGTTATCTTATAACCTTTCTAATATTCTAAAGAACATTTTTAATAGTTTCTTAAAGGTACTAGGCCTCATGTCTTACTGAACATTTCATATAAACAACAGAATTTTATTTTGCCCAGCTGTATGTACATCATTTCTTAAGCATCTCTCTGATACTGCCCTCAGTGTCCATGAAAAAAGCCATATTCTTACTTAGTTTTGAGAACTAAAACAAACTGGGCAACATCTAGGGCTGTAGGACCTTTTTGATAAAAGTTGAGGCAATAGATAATGAGCATCAGGAAGATATTGCTGGGCTCGGCCCAAATGGATAAGTTAAAAACAGGTATCCTAACAGGATTCCGTGAAATTTACTAATTAGAAGAAATTCAAGTTTTTCTCTCAGGTGAACCAATAATTCAATAAATAACACCTGAAAATCAGAACGTTTCAGTCTTATAGAGCTACAGTAAGGAGAGTATATTTGAAGGATCCAAAATCAATTGAACCTCAAGAAAAAGAGAGTTCTCAAAAGACAGGAAACTTTAAGTTTTACAAAAGCCAACTAAAGTAACAGGAGAGAAGCTATTATAACTTGAAACTTCTGTAGGATGGATAAAATACAGAGTTAAGAGGTACAAAGGAAAGTTGTAGGACATAGATCAGGTAACAGGCAATTACTATTTGGCCAAAGAAATTACAGAGAGGTCGTTAAAAATTTCTGTTACGCCACATTTCACTGACAATAGTAATTTCTGCTGAATTGATACTAAAGGCTCAGTTGACCTGAGGAAATAAAGAATCAGAGACTGGCCACTGCTCCCTTTGTCCATGAGCCACTAGTGCAGGGATCACAGGCTTAAATTCCTATAGACTCAGGCAAGTAACATACGTCAGTGAACTTAGGCTGGGTACATGAAAAGCAGTAACAAGATCATACACACAAAAGAAATGGTACCTGACTCTTGAGGAGACAACAGCGAGCGGAAAGGGTTGTAGCAAACTGAAGAGCTTGGGCGCCTTCTTAAGTGGTTGGAAGATAAACAGCTCTGGCTCATTGCCTTAAAGAAATGCAGTTGTGCCCAATATCCTGATTAAGGGATGCCGAAACTAGGATTTCATGAAACATCCTGATTTTTAAGTTTTACACAAAATTTATTAATTTTTAAACCACTCTGTGGACTGATGCTAGGAGGGCCAAATTAAAATCTATTGGTCACATTTATTCCATGGGCTGCCAATTTGCTAGTCTCCACAACAGGCTTTTAGAACTAAGCGATGGTCTTTGTTTATCTTCCTTCACTTTCATTCTTTGTATTTGATTCTGGGACTTGCGTTTTCCAGTCATTAAAGAAGATCCAAAAAGTCCAAGTGAAAAATTAGGAGTATATTTGGGAGCAAAGAGACCTTAGTTAGGAAAAATTCAAACAATAATTAGTGAAATATGTAAAATTTAGACTAAGGAGCAATTTTTTTTGTATTTCTTTTGCTAACCTTGCCAAGATAGATTATGGCCATCTTAATAAACCCAATCTCTTTTTGCTTGACCATCTGATATCCTTTAAAGCTAAATCTGTTGGATATTTTCCATTTGCTCATCCAGTTTCATTCTCTACCCACTCTGTGCCCCCAGGAAGCTGGCTGGTATAGATTGCCTTAAAGGACTACTTTACCTCTAGCTTCCACTGAGTTTGGCCCATCTGGGAGCACTGGCAGGAGTTTGGAGGGTGGAAAGAAATGAAAGCCAGGGCATTTATTTGCCCTGCTTTCCCTTAATCCCTTCTTCCTACTGGGAGGTCCTCCTTATTCAGTTCCCCACCCTCCTGTTTGTAAGTGTATGTATGCGTCCCTTAAAATACTGTCTTTTACTGTCTCTCCAAGCCAGGGACGCTAAGGTTCCTCACTATTATAAGCCCCAGAGGAATACACCACCTCTTGCTCCTCTTCTTAAAACCTTCCCTACAGGCCTCAACTACTCAGTTTGTCTGCTTTCTGTTTTCTGCTAGAAGCCTAACTTAAGAAAACATTTCAAAGTACACAATCTCTCCCCAGCATTGGTATCTTTACTGGACACAGTGTCTCATCAAGTCCTTTAATTCTTACTTCTTTGGGTCTTTTGGCTTGCCCTGTCTTCTTCTATCTCCAGACTAGCAATTCTCCTCCCAACCAAATCAATCACACCCACCCTTTCCTTCTTACTCATTGTCAGAAAGTTTTTTCTGAAGCTTATAATCCTCAGGGTTTAAAATATAATGAAAAAGTGCTTTCATGGTTTTCTGGTTGGAGGGTGAATTTGTACAATCTTTTGGAAAAGCAAAGCTATTTGGCAGGACGTATTAGGAGCCCTGAGAATGTATCTAACCTTTGACCCAGTAACTTTACCTTACAAACTTTTCCTAAGAATCCTAAATGTTAAAAAATTTGGATAAAGATGAATGGAAGTATGTTTATTAATAAAATGGCCGAAAACTATAAACAGAACACACTCCATCAGTGAGGTATGCCAGGTGTTTTCTGTTTGCCCCACCTGCTTCTCTCTCCAATTGCCCTCTGACATGAGAGACTAGCCTTCCTAAGACTCTGACTAGGGCTCCACTACTTTCTAGCTTTGAAATGAACTTTACTAATGGTAGTTTTGATAGAAAATTGAAGATGAGAAGAATGAAGTAGGAGTAGTTATTTTCCCTGTCCCATTTCTGCAATAGCCTCAGGCTGGCCATGATTCTTGAACAAAGGTAAAAGAGCCTCACAGGTGGCCTTCTTACACAACTCAATCTCCTTAAGGTTCAGTAATAAATGCTTCTCTTATCCTTTGAAGCCCAAGGATACTGATGCATTCTGTTCTGTGCCCTGCCCGCATGCACACTGTTTCTAACTCAGGGATATTGTGCTATCACTAACACCCTATCCCATGTTTATTAGCAAATTCTCCTCGAATTACCCAATTTGAGTACACCAAATATATTTCACTGCTGAGAATCTGGTGCAATCACACAGCATGTTTAAGTATACTAAGCAACAGTCACTATGGAATAATATGTAACATAGAAAGATAATCACAAAAAGTACAACAAAAAAGGTAAATCTAATATGAACACAGGTACATAAAAAGAAAGCAAATAACAGTCATCATGAAAATGTATTAAGTTTTAAAACATACTACTTTTTAAATGAGAAAATGATTAGTGACTTAAAAGGAAAGACACTGTTCATCGTACCTAGAGGAATTTGTAAATACCTTGCAGAAGTGGCATTAGAAATGATTCTTCACAATCAAGTAGGACAAATGAGAAAAAAAAGAAAGTGGCGGGGAGGGGAGGAAACATGTTTGGCTGAGAATGCAGCCTGTGAAAAGGTAAGTGAAAGCGCTTGCAGAAAACCAGGATTCTCTTCTGAAAAGGCTGGGGTAAACAGAGTTGGGAAGGAGCAGGGGATTTCATAGGAAAGGGTACTGGGAATGTGATTTGGGGCCAGAATGTCCAAAGTTTCATAGCTGGTGCTAAAGGTCTCTTCATGGCCTGGGAGAAAGTTTGGGGAGTGGAATTAAATGAACCATAGATGGGTTTAAGGAGAGGATAACAAGTTTAGATTTCTGTCTCTAAAGGAAAACTCTCCTCCACTGTGGAGAAAGGAGGGCTAAGAGTTCCTGGGGAGACAAAAAAAGACAAAGCCTGAACTAAGACGTTTTACTAAGGAGTAAAAACGGTAAAGAGAATGGAAAAGATGTCAGACTCTTCGCTAAGACGAGATTAACATAATTAGTAAACTAATGAAAGACATGGGTTGTCCAGCACACATCTGTAAAAGGAAACAGTGATACCTAGAGTACGCTTAAAATCTTGATAAACTTCCCTGCCACTTTAGCTTGAAAAGGGTTCTAATGGCCAAAAATATTGCTTTCATTTTTTGTTGCAGTTGTATATCATGCTGAAATGCAGATCTTTATAAATAAATTTCTTATATTTCTGAACCTTTAGAGGACTAAATTCCCAGATATGGAATTAGTATTTCAAATATTTTAACGATTTTATTACACGATTCCAACTGATTGCAAAAAAACTTAGAGCCAATTTACAATTTCGCCATGAGTTCCTATTTTAACCTAGCTAGAATTAAATACTGTCATTTTTAAAAGTCTTTGAGCATTTGATGTGTAATAATAGTATCTCATTTCTTAAATTAGTATTTCTTTGATAACTAGTAAAGCTGGACTTTTTCCATGTCTTTAAGCGTCTGTATTCCCTATCCTCTTTTCACGTTTATCTATTGTAGACTAAATGTTTTCTTATACATTTGTATGTGCATATTCTATGGTATGTGTTTTTACCCATTTCTGCAATATTTATAAATACCTAAGGTTTCAAAAAAGTATCATCAATGTGTTCATTTGTTTTAAGTTGGATAAATTATTTTTACATATAAAAAGAACTTTTATTGCCAACACCAGAAAATACTGACATATATTGTCTCCTAGTTTTACATGAAGTCCTTTAGTTTATCATGAATATATTTTGAATATAAAGGAAGTTTCTAGATTAAGTTTTTGTCCAAATAGCTAATAATCATCCCAACACCATTTATTATTTATCCCTTCTTCATCGATTTTTGAAGCATGTTTTACATTATATTAAATTGCTATTAATGTTGGGCTCTATTTCTGAGCTATCCTACTTTTAACAATTTACCAAATGAGTCATCTTTTTTATTATTATTACATATTATTTCCAAGTCAGATTATAGTATCTTTCAAAAGGGATTGAGTTCTATTGATGCTTGTGTTTTCCAAAGGGCCTATCACTTTGCACATACTAAGTGTTCAATAAATATTTACATATTTATTAAATGAATGTTTAAATTGAATATCCTATGCCTAACATGCAAAGAATTTGCTCACTATATTAAAAGGTCACATTCTTCAAGGTGAAACATGAAGTAATTTTGAAATTGGAAAAGGGGGCTGAGAATGGCAGCATTCCAAGTATAAAAATTCCATGTGAATTTGATTAGAATAATTTAAATTTTATAGTGACTTCACTCTCCAGAGGCTATGTGATCATGAGAAAATGCTGAAAGGGAGAGTTTTAGTCATGGGCTCACTCTGAGTTGCTGAAGTTCAGAAAAGCCTTTAGCTGTGTAATGATGTGCAAATCAGTCCACATTCCACGGTGGCTCAACAGATGAACTATGTCAATGGTGAAATGTTGTCTTTATAATGTCTGCTGATACCTCTATTTGAGAGAACCAGCTGTTGGTCCTTTATACTGCTACCCATTTAGAAATCTGGGCAATAAAGCAATACTTAATACTGCATATTCATTTACCCCCCAACTACATATTAGTGTAAACATGTTAATTTTAAATAAAAGGCAATATTAAGTATACATGTCTCTGGCACATACAAGTAAGTGAAGCTTTCATACAGTTGTATATCAAACTGTACAGAGATGACTTCAGACTAAAAAGATTGTGGAACAATTTTATTTGATTAAAGAGACATAAAACTAGATTGTCATAAAGAATGCTAGGATTACAGACTTCTATAAAAAGACATGCTCACTACATCTAATAATGTGGGTAAAGAATAGTATAGTTACCAGAAAAGGAAAAGTTATGTATTCAGCAAAACCAAAGGTATTTGATGTTATTTTTATGACAATATGCAAGTCTTGAAATAAGTATTCATGTATTTTCAGTGTTGTTTATATTATGAAATTAAAATAGTCCTAATTACCATTGCAAAAATCCTTGGGATAATATATGATGAATTCTAACATGTTTTGCTCATGACCTCTTTTGATTTCTACAATTATTTTACTCAGTAGTTTTGTGTGGTGTGTGTCTGTATTTTATAGACTTTAATTTTTAGAGCACTTTAAGATTCACAGCAAAATTAAGGGGTAAGTACAGAGTTCCCATATATTCCTTGCCCCCAAATGGGCTCAGCCACTATCAACATCCCACATCTGTTACAATCGATCGATCGACATTGACATACAATTATCACCCAGCGTCCATAGTTTACATTAGGATTCACTCAGTATTGTACATTCCATGGGTTTTGACAAATGCATAATGACATGATTCCACCACTACATTACCATACAGAGTGGTTTGATTGCCCTCGAAATCTTCTATGCTCCACCTATTCATCCCTCTCTCCCTCTCACAATCCCAGCAAACATTATCTCTTTACTGTCTCCCTAAGTTTGCCTTTTCCAAAATGTCTGAATTCATACAATATTTAGACTTTTTTGGTTGGCATCCTTCACTTAGTAATATGCATTTAAGCTTCCTGCATGTCTTCCCTAGGCTTGACAATTCATTTATTTTTAGTCCCGAGTAATATTCCATTGTGTGGTTGGACCACAATTTATTTATCTACTCACCTACTGAAGGACATCTCGGTTACTTCCAAGTTTGGGAAATTATGAATAAAATTGATACAGTATTCATGTGCAGGTTTTGGGGTAGACATAGCTTTCAACTCCTTTGGATAAATACCAAGGAGCACAATTGCTGGATCATTTAGTTTTGTGAGAAACTGCCAAACTGTCTTCCAAAATGGCATTCCCACCAGCAGTGATGATAGTTCCTATTGCCCTATATCCTTGTCAGCATTTGATATTGTCAGTGTTTTGGATTTGGGCTGTTCTAATAGGAGTGTAGAGATATTTCATTTTAATTTGTAATTTTGATAGTTGTTTTAATATAGTCATCACAGAAATGAGTTGAGGCTGCAGAAAATTAAGTAAGTTACCTATGATTCTATAGCCACCAGGTAGCAGATTCAAACTTACTTTTTAAGACTCCAAAGTCCGTGTGTTAATTGCACTGTGGTTGCATTATAGCTAGAAAAGAAAAGAATTTAAATGCATACATGTAGAACAGCAGAGGTTAGTTTCCAGTCACATTTATTGCTTGTCTTAATTTGGTTTTCTCCAGAAGGCCCTGACACTAGGAGATATCAGGGATCACAGGGAAATGAAGGAAGGAAAGACAACCAATGACGGATCTATCTGAATGCAATTATTACTGTGGTCAAGTACAACTTACTCCTACAAGGGAACTTTGGAAAATGGTACTAGATATTACTCAAAAGGTAATGTGTGTGACAGTACCAGTCCTTCTACTGTTTGAGACTGACCCAGGACAAAGAATGTATAAAAAAAGTACTAAGAAACTTTTATAGCAATTTGACATTTTAGTGATACCTATTTTTTCAATAATTAATTTTACTTTCTTTTATTTAATTCTCAATCCATGATAGATTGAAAATTAAATCTAGTCCAAAAACAGTGTAGCACACAAGGCCTAAAATGACTTTATAAAAGAAACGGGAGCTGGGGTATTTATACCTCACTTCCCATCTGCTCTGTACATAGTTGAGACACCACCCAGAAATTTTGTTCATTCCCTAGCACTTCTAGCACACAGACGTCCAGCTGTGTGCGATGAAGTGGTGAGCCAGGGCAGACATCATCTTTCTGATGATGAGTTAAAGGCTAAAAAGGCATTAGTTTACTGCATGCTGTAAAAGGATAAAACTATGCCCAGGGTCTATGCACAGGATTAGACTATGCACAAATAAAATGTTTCATCCAAAAGTACCATATTTTCTACTAAGAAAGCAAAAGACAAGAGCCCCTCCTCTTCTTTTCCCACACCCAGAAAGCCAGTGTACTAACATGTGATGAAAATTCTGAAAATTAGATATTCCCAACAAAGATTCTGAATCTTGAGCAAGTGATCCAAAGCAAAGGGAGGATTCAAAGTCGTTTTTGAGAGTTAGACACTTTCTGCTACTGCTTATGCCTCCATGTTTTCTGGCCTTGGTTAGTCTTTGTTTCCCAGCTTCCTGCTGATTCTATGAGCTCCCAATTTTCTTTCAATAATTCCCCTCCCTCCTCCCTCTTTTTTTTTTTTTTTTTTTTTGAGACAGAGTCTCACTTTATCACCTGGGCTGGAGTACAGTGGCACAATTTCAGCTCACCGTAGCCTCCGCCTCCAGGGTTTAAGCAATTCTCATGCCTCACAGCTGGGACTACAGGCATGTGCCACCATGCCGGGCTAATTTTTATATTTTTAATAGAGACGGGATTTCATCATGTTGACCAGGCTGGTCTTGATCTCCTGACTTTAGGTGATATGCCTTCCTCGGCCTCCCAAAGTGCTGGGATTACATTTGTGAGCCACTGCACCCAGCCAATAATTTCCCTTTTTACTTAGAACATCCACAATCTGACTCTTTCCTTGAAACTAAAAGTCATCACAATATGAGATGATTGAGAAAACTCAAGAGCTCTGATTCCTGCCTGCTCATGAATTCCCTTGAAAATGTGAGGTTGGTTTCTTTGCCAATCTTTGTTTCAGTTTCCACATTTGTAAAATGGGGCTAGCTCTCTAGCATGCTTTGAAGAAAATTAATCTGTGAGATGTGCGCTGAATAAGGGGTTCTTCCTTTGGAGAATCTAATCACATGCTAATCTATTGGGTTTCTGGGAATTCCTCTAGTTAAAGATTTAATTTGACTTTAATTCAGCATTTCCTAAGCTTAATCATGGAAGTCTTGTTTCAGAAAACATTAATATCTCATAGATTGAGTCATCCACTAACTATCTTGGCAAGAGACATTGGCTCCAGCAGTTCATTCAGTTTTCCTTTGAATTTGCACCTGACAATGGACTTTGTCATTAAACACTCATGAAGCCTTTGAGGAGTCTCTGTATTAACCCATTAAAGTAGGAGGCTCTTAAACTTCAAAGCATATGAAAACCATTTGAGGACCTTGGTATAATGCAGGTTGCTGAGCACCATATGAGATCTACTAATTCAGAATCTCCTGGAATACAGACAAGGAATTAGAACTCAGAATTACTCTACGGAGGATTGTGTTATATGCAGTCTTCAGTCTACAGTATGAGAAACACTGTCTTATGTAACAAGTCAGTGAAAAGTATCTTCAAGCAACTTACGTACTTTATCATTAGAAGAAGCTAGGATTTATAGTCACAATAATAAATCTCACTGCTTTGACCATTCATCGTCTTCTGAGATGTCTCAGGCAAGCTCATAGAAAACTTGTGAATATCCACCCAAAACCTACTGAATGGCTCTGATCCCAACTTCAAAAAGATATAACATTAAAATTCAAATGTGTCTTTAGGTGCCACTATAAGATCAATAATTTGGGCAAATCTAGTTAAAGTATGCATGGACACAGCTGAATGTGGTGTCTTCCACCTATAATACCAGCTACACAGAAGGCTGAGGTGGGAGGATAGCTTGAGTTCAAGCTTGAACCAGGAGTTCAAGGCCAGTTTGAGGAACATAGTGAGACAGCAAGATCCCATCTCTTAAAAAAAGTCTGGATGTCTCCCTCACTCCTGCTACCTCTCTATAGCCTATTCATTCTCACCACAAACTGAATTAGTGAAGAATCAAGGTTAAAGGATTAGGGAAGAAATTTAAGTCACCTAATTTTATGGCTTTTTAGTAACTCAGCTCAAAGACTCTAATGATAGCCTGGAATGAACAACAAAAATGCTATTTTTAGACTCTGTAAATTTCATTTCCTCTCATTACCACAAATGGTGAAAAAAATAACTGTCAGAAATTTCAAAGTAAGATAGCAGAACATGATAGAAAAACAGAAATTAATCAAGTCACCATCTTCTGAAACATTTTTCCTTTATTAGAATTCTTCAGGTATTACAATGAAGATAACAATATTGCATTTCTTTAAAGTATGTTGTACATTTCCTTACAGGAAAAAGGATGAGTTATGGTGACCAGTGACATTTATTGGAAACAAGCAAACTTTTTGTTCCTGGGCCAGGACCAATAGTTGGATTTACTTGAAAACCCTACAGATGATTTGCAGTCTTTCAGGAGAATTTACTTTTATATTTATAGCCCAAAATGTGAGGATAACTTGTTTTTAAATAATTGGCAGAGGTCACCGTCTCACAGCTAGGATATTGTATCTTATTTCGACAGCCAGAGTTACAGCCTCTTTACAACTGAGAAGTGGTACTAAATGGTATTGTGCTTATTCTTCAACAACTCCACAAAACTGGTATCCTGACATATATTTGCATGGGTGTCATGTAACATAATGTAAATATCTTTCTTTCTAAAGGGCTTCAAAATTTCCTGAAACAGATTTTCGAACTTCATTTTATTCTTCTTGCTACATGGTTGTTTTGGATTAGCATATACAATATATCAACACCTAAAAATATAGTTACAAAAATTAGTGCAGACCTCATCGATTTCATAAAGTTATATCCTTTCTTGTTTGCATATTTATATTTTATTTATTACTGTAACTGCCACTTACAACCCAGCAACAAGGGTTGTATTTTAGAACACTATGGAATGGTGATGTGATAGACACTTTAAAGTGTAAAGTGTAGTGAAACGTCTTTATGGGAATTAGGGATTTAATTTTTTTTTTTAATTGGAGCACTGCACTGTCTCAAGGGTGGCTGCATTCAGTAGATCTCGGGCATAACATCTGAAAAATACACAGGCTGCCCAATGGAAGAGTCACCAATCAGATATTGAATATGATACTTCTATGTTGAAATTTTCAAGTCCTCACACTCATCCTAACTAATTTTTAGGCCTTTGCATTAAGATAACCACAAAACAAAACCCTAACTGTTCAAACTTGGAACTAAGAAAATAAAAATTAAAGCTGAGCTGGATTTATTTCTATTTATTTAGAGTACATCACCTATAGTAGAATTATGTTGCCAAGGATTAGATCATGGCTTTGGTCTCTAAAAAGGACCTGCTTTGTAGATCCACAGCGCTTTTAATTTTCCAGCTGGGTTCCTGGTTTGCTGAACTAATTCTGTGCACCCCATTGTGCAGTCCACACCTGAAAGGGGGAGTTTCGATTTTGTGGTTTATTAACCAGGTACTTTCCATTCACTCAGTCAACAGAAAGAAAAAGACAGAGAGCGCGCGCCTCCTACTTTTTTTTTTTAACTACAAATAAGGAGACGGAAACTATTAAACAAACAAGAATGGGGGAAACTCCCGCATATTTCACCTTGACCTGGCTGGACTGGTCTGATGCCTGTAAGAGGCGGGGGTTGTGTTAAAACAAGAGGTCAAACTTCTCGACTGGGAACCACTCCTGCCCCTAGTGGGAAAAGAGAACCATCACCGCGTTTCCTTGTTTCCAAAGAAGGGTACTCAGTTCCCACCCTCACTCAACTTAGCATGGTAGTGACAGGACCCGAGGAGGCACGCTGCTTCGCAGACAGTTGCCCAGCATAACACTCGCTCCCCACTTGCACCTAAATTTCTGAGCTGCAAGCAGGCAGAAATGCCTCCCACCTTCTCTCCTTAGCTCCTCTGTCCCCGCTTTGCTGCTGTCTCTATTTTGTTCCGTTTACTGGGAAGGTAACACTCAAGATCAAAAGACCCACTGTAACTTGCAAAAGCCCAGAGCCACCACCAGACCCTGGGCTAAAACAGGGCTGTCCAGCCCAGGGTTAAGGCTGTGAGTAGAGAAGGAGCGGCGAGGAATCTTGGCCAGTCGCTCCAAGAACAGCCCCTGCAGACGGGTCCAACTCTCTAAGGGCTAGGGAGACCCAGGCAGCCTCGTGGCAGTGCAGAGGACGAGCTCCTAACTGCAAACAAAGTACTGAGTAGAGGGCGTTGGGGGCAGGGGAGGCCCCTGGACTCCACTTTGTATGCAGCAGCTGCGGGGCAGTGAGTATCTCCGAACAAAGCGGCGCGCAGCGCGGGGGTGAGACATTGGGGTTTGCTCGCAGCTGCCGCGAGTCTCCCACCACCCCCGCGAGCGTTAGGGTGGAGGGAATCGGGGGAGGAGGGATAAGGGAACGAGGCGTGCCATTCCTGTTGCGCCGCTACGCTTCAGGAGTTCTTGTGAACGTTGGGAATGGCCACTATCAGAGCCAAGGGGGAAAAGAAAGAGCTCGAGTGAGCAAAACAAAGAGCGAGTGTGGGCCGCGGTGACTTCATGCCTCACCAATGTCCCGCCTACGCTGCTCAGAGCTGTGACTGCTGCTGCCCCCAGGGCTGCCGCCGTGCCTGCGGGCAGCAGTAACAGCGAGGCGCTCCGGTAGCGTGGGGAGGTTTCCTAGCAACTCTCTGCCCTGAGTACACCGTGCTACAGGCAGGTGTGCAGCCCCCCCACCCCTGGGGGCAGAGCAGACCACCCCTCTCCCGTCCCTCGCCAGCCTCTCTCGCATCCTAGCCGTGTGCACCTCTGAGCGCGCCAGCAACCCGGCTCTGGACTGCGGGACGCCTGAGCCGCGCACTGAGGCCAAAACTACAAGGGCACGCAGCCCCCGCCCCGCGAAGTCGGGTTCTCGCACCCCGTGGGAACCTCCCCTTCTGCGCTCGCGGCCGCCGGCCTCACTCCCGGCCAGGCAGGGAGAGGCGATGTCTCGCTCTGTGCCTGCCGTTGTCGGCGGGTGCTTCTAGGGCGCTCCCACAGCCTCCTCCCCTTGTTGCTGGCATCCTGAGCTTCCTCCCTCGCCAGCCTGGACGCTGCCGACTTGTCGTTGCCCGCTTGCTCCGCAGACGAGGCTGCAAGCTGCCATTAGTGGAGGTGGCCTCCCTGCCCACCTGTGGAAGAAACCGCCCTGATTGATGCGCCATCGACTTTTTCCCCTCGACCTCGCCGGCGTCCCCTCCCACAGATTCAGCATCACCCAGTGAATGTACATTAGGGTGGTTCCCCCCCCCCCCGCCCCGCCACTAGCTTCGGGCTTTGTTTGGGTTTGATTGTGTTTGGCTCTTCGCTAAACTGATTTATGCAGCAGAAGCCCCACCGGCTGGAGAGAAACAAAAGCTCTTTTCTTTGTCCCAGAGCAGGCTGCGGAGCCCTTGCAGAGACCTCTCTCCAGTCGCCGCCGGGGCCCTTGGCGGTCGAAGGAGGTGCTTCTCGCGGAGACCCTGGGACCCGCTGTGCCGAGCCAGGAGGGCCGCGAGGGCCCTGAGATGACGAGCGGTGCCCGGGCCCGCTTACCTGCTTCGCTTGCTCCGAGCCGCGGGGTCCGCCTGCTGGGCCTACGGGAAACGTCCTAGCGACACTCGGCCCCCGAGGTGCGCTCGTGAGGCGCGAGCACGCGACCGGAAAGCAGCCAGGCGGCGGGCGCGAGGCGGGCTGTTTTGCATTATGTGCGGCTCGGCCCTGGCTTTTTTTACCGCTGCTCTTGCCTGCCTGCAAAAGGACCGGCGAGGTCCCGCCTCGTTCCTCTGGGCAGCCTGGGTGTTTTCACTTGTTCTTGGACTGGGCCAAGGTGGTAAGTTGTTTTGTTTTGTTTTGTTGTTTTGTTTTCTTCTCTTCCCCAAGGTCTTGGGCTGGCACGAAGAGCTGCCCTGACAGAGCATCCTGCTCAGGTAACTTGCAGGCATCAGAGAACTTCAGGAGGGCGGGTGTGTGGCAGGTCCTCCAGCACAGATGGTCTCTACGCCAGGTGTCTTTCTGCCCTGCAGTGAAAGCAAGAACTAATGATTACAGGGACACTGTGTGTTATTCCTAGGTGTTGGGGAAGCCGTAATAGAAAGGAATTTTGGAAGAGAGGGTGTCCTGTTTACAGAAGTCATTTAGGGGCCCTGGTCCATTCTTAAGGGCATCGTCTGTACAGAATGTTCTCCCCAGTTCACTAACAACTAACGTGCCTTTAACTCGAGGCTGTAGGTAAGTTGGTTATAATGGGAGCAGTCTTCAATTTTTGAGTCCAGAAAAGGACAACATCCTAGTTTCTACTATCTTTAGTGCTCAGTCTGAATGAATTACACACACTGGAGGGATATTCATGCTTTAAGTCACCATCCTTTCAGCTTTTTTTTAAAAAAAATCTAATTGATCCCTCGCTGAGATCAATCTCTGAGACAGAGAAGCAGAAAGAATACTGGACCAGGACTGACAACTTTCTGTCCAGGCAAGCCATTTATGTCAGAGTTACCTTGATGTGGAGAGGTTAACGCTTTATAAAATTCATTTTCCTCATCTGTAAAATGAGGATAGTAATACCTGCCTTCTGAGTTCAAGTCACAAAGGAAAGTTCAAGTCAAATAGCATATGAGAAGGTGTTTTAGGACTTTTGATTTATGAAACAATCAAATTGGATCGTTGGAAAACTATACAACTAAGTAATAGGACTAACATCAGTTTAGGATAAGTTCTTAATAGTTTTCAATATAGGCCCAACATTTATTTTTGCTAATGCAGTGACTATTGTCATACTTTAAAAAAAAAATTCACTTTTTCTCTGTTCACCAAGCCCTTAAACTATATTAGAGCCTTTCTCTGACCTGTGGGGCTCAAGGAGAATTTAAATAATAGTTGTAATTGTTTTGTAGGTTAAAATTTACTCCTAGACTTTGATATGCCAGGTTTTGCCTGAAGCTAATTAAAACAGATCATAACCTTATAAACAGCTTATATGTATAAATTTATGGAAATATCCAGCTATCTTTAATTAATTGTTGCATATATAGTTTTCTAACACTTGTTTCAGGGAGATTTACCCAGTTATCTGAAATGGAGAAATTAGAGTAAATCTCTTTATCTTGTGGTTATTTTGTTACTTGTTTGTTGATTTTAAAATAAATGAAAAGGAAAAGGAAAAAGTAACATTTATTATGAGTTATCTCTTAAATGAAAGAAACCTGTATTTGCTGCAGCAAATTTTCCACTGAGCACAATTCCATCCTGTTTCAATAAGTAATAAAGTGTTTTTCTAGATTTAGTAAACACACACACACACACAGAGACGCACGTGCACACACACACACACTCTAGTAAAATGACCAAAATTTGTGTTAATGCAGTATATTTTGTTCCCAACGTATAGGCAAAGGAAAAAGTCCTACTTGCCTCTAAAATGTGCCATTTATTGTAAATTTTTAAAAAAACATTAACTGTGCTTATAAACATTAGTCAGGCTTTGGTGAAAAAACATTGTATTTCCACCCAGCAACTAAAACTGATTTGAAGGAAATATTATGAATGGGCCTCCCTGCACCTGCAGACCTGAAAAGGGAATGCTTATCTGAAATCTGAACAAGGCATCCTTTTCCCAGTCTCTGTCAATATACAAAGGTTTCTGATGTATACTCATTTGCATGGCAGTTAAAAACATGCAAAAAATGTAAATTATAGCCAGTATAACTCAGAAAATTAGAGATCAGCATAAACTGCTGTACTTTTGTGATATAGCTACAAGTCTCAAATTATATGTCTTTACGGTGCAAATTAGATGCTTAAAGCAGAATAGAAATTTAGGTATCAGTTACAAAGGAAATCTTGTTCCCTTGCTCAGTAGTTTACACCAGGAAAATGTTGAGGGCAATAGAGCCATACAAAAGAGACCAGAAGCTGCATAAGACCAACATAACTTTGGGTTTAATTTTTGAAGCAGAATGTATAGGTCTTAAATACATAGTGGACTTTTAATAACAAATATATAGTGAGCAGTGGGGGATGTTATTAATCAAATCCAAAGATTTCTGATGTAGAAAAAATTATTGCAGTTTTTTTTTTTTTTAACTACCTCTGGTGGAAATTATCCACAGCTGGAGAAACAATAGCACTGTAAAGTGATTAATAAATAACTGGAAGACATAAAGAATATCTAGTGATTAATATTTGAAGAGTTAATGTAGCAATATTGTTTCCACATTTACTTATTTTAAAAGATTAAGAACTTTTGTTACCTAAATTTTTATATAGCAATATAAGTGTAACAAATTTCAGAAACCACAATTTCCTTTAAAAAAGTGGTAACTGTTATTGCAGTGAAATTTCTGTTTATTCAATTATCAATTATTTATTCTTTTCAACAACAACCGACTAGATTAACATTACTTTGTGACTGCAGCATTACTTCCTCTCAAAACATTGCATAGCATGTATTTCCAGAATTATTTATGCTTACCTAAAGTGATCAAATATTTAAAAGAACCAAGGTATCATTAACAAAAATTCAGCCTTCTAAATTTTTTGCATAATAAGCATCCAAATTAATTCTATCTTGAAGCAATGGAAACACTTTCTGATCAATTAAAAATAATACATATTTGCCGTCTAAACTGACACCAAAGTAGCATATTTGGTTTGGAAAATGCCAGAAAAATTCCTGTGCCCCAAAATAACTTCTCTTGTTACCAAATTATCTGAAATCTCACTATTTAATGGATTCTTTTTGGTTAAACATGGTATTAACTACGATTTTTTGAGTTTTTAACATGGTATAATGTAAATTTTCGAAAGCATACAGAATTAGAGAGAATGGTATAAGGGACCACTATATACTCATCACCCAGCTTCATTAACTATCAACTCAAAACTAACTTCTTTCATCTGTGCTCCCACCACTACCCAATTCATCCCCTTCTCCCAACTAAATATTTCTAAAGAAATTTTTCGTATCATTTTATTTTAAAATATTTCAGTAAATAGAAATACTACTGGAGAAGGAATACACTGTAACTAATTTTAAAGCATGAATTTTTTTTTAAACTAAAACTTAGGGCAAGAAGAATGTTCGCAATTTTTAAAGGAAGCAATTGCAAAAGAGAAGGACGCAGGAATGACGAAGACATAGTTTTAACCATTTACTTTTTTGTTTGTTTGTTTTTCGAGACAGAGTCTCCCTCTGTCACCCAGACTGGAATGCAGTGGTGAAATCTCGACTCACTGTAACCTCTGTCTCCCAGGTTCAAGCGATTCTCCAGCCTCAACCTCCTGAGTTACAGGCACGTGTCACAATGCCCAGCTAATTTTTTTGTGTGTTTTTAGTTAGAGACAGGTTTTGCCATGTTGGCCAGACTGGTCTCAAACTCCTGATCCACCCACCTTGGTCTCCCAAAGTGCTGGGATTACAGGCATGAGCCACCATGCCCGGCCAAAATGCACCAAGATATTAATGTTGGTCATCCCTGTATAGAATTGAAGATGGTCTTTTTTTTTTTTAATTATCCTTTATGCAGGGTGACATGCCTTGCACCTGTAATACCAGCACTTTGGTTGGCTGAGACGGGCGGATCACCTGAGGTCAGCAGTTTGAGACCAGCCTGACCAATATGGTGAAACCCCTCTCTACTAAAAATACAAAAATTAGCCAGGTGTGGTGGTAGGCGCCCATAGTTCCAGCTACTCAGGAGGCTGAGACAAGAGAATTGCTCCAACCTGGGAGGCAGAGGTTGCAGTGGACCAAAATTGTGCCACTGAACTCCAGCCTGGGCAACAAAATGAGACTCTGTCTCAAAAATAAATAAATAAATAAAATAATTAATCTTTGTTTCTGAAAATCCCAAGATGAATGCATTTCACTTTGTAATAAATAGTAAGGAAACTCCAGTAAGTTATGCTTTAATGTGAGGGTGGTGCTGGCAACTGTCTTCCCCCAGATGCAAGAGGACGGACTTTGTCCAACTCATGCTGAATGGTGTTTGGAATTTTTAGTAATTCTGCCTCTTGCTACACTCTCCTTCCTTTCTCTTTCCCTACTTTCTCCTTGCAGAGAACATTATAATTGAGTCCGTCTCTGGTCCAGTTGGCTTCATTCTGGGGGCCAACACTGGCACCAAAAAACATTTGGTGGGAGGACAAAGAGTCACAGATTTTTAGAGCTGGAAGGGGCCTCCGAAGCCATCTAGTCCAACACAGTTATTTATCTTGATGTCAGCTGGAAAAACAAGAAATATACAACAGAACATCACAGTTTGCCATAATAAGCCATTATGGGTCTCCCAACCATGAAGTTGTCTGAGTCATTTTTGAAGCTATCTGTATTTCCAAGCCTGCACCATTTCCATAAATCTGCTCCCCACTGTGGGAAACACAGGGTGGAGGGGACGTGGTTTGATAGCAGCACATGTGAGAAAAGCTGGAAGGCTGCTCTCGTGCTGCCTGCAAGCTCTGTGGGAGTCAGCAATGTGTGGTGGTGGTCCCAGGTGAGAGTCACTTCTGTATGGTAGGCAGAAGTGAGGCTTGCTGGCCAGCACTGAGCCAGCCTGGCTGTGGCTGGAGCAATGTGTTTGGCTCCTGATGGTGCAATGCAAAAGGAATGGCCACAAGCTGGAGTCAGTCTCGGGTGCAGTGGTGGGCAGAACAAAGGATATGTAGCCTAAAATGGGGAAGACTGGAGGTGAACTTGGGGCTGTTTTAAAATATCCGACTGTATGGATAAGTTAGATTTCACTGCAGCACCACGGAGGGCGAACCCTGCCCAGCGGTCATTTGCAATTCAGTGAGGCAGGCAGATCACCTGAGGTCAGGAGTTCAAGACCTGCTGGGCCAACATGGTGAAACCCCTGTATCTAGTAAATTACAAAAATGAGCAAGGTGTGGTGGTGTGCACCTGTAATTCCAGCTACTAGGGAGACTGAGGCAGCAGAATTGCTTGAGCCTGGGAGGTGGAGGTTGCAGTGAGCTAAGATGACACCACTGCACTACAGCCTAGGTGACAGAGTGAGACTCCGTCTCCAAAGATAAATAAATAAAAATTTTTAAAAATCAAGTTTGAAACAGCAGGGCTAGGAAGCACCCTCACACGTGAGGGGATTAACCCTCATAGCTGTAATCCCAGCATTTAGGGAGTCCAAGGCAGGTGGATCACTTGAGATCAGGAGTTCAAGACCAGCCTGGCCAACATGGCAAAACCCTGTCTTTACTAAAAATCCAAAAAAATGAGCCAGGTGTGGTGCCTGTAATTCCAGCTACTTGGGAGGCTGAGGCAGGAGAATCACTTGAACCTGGGAGGTGAAGGTTGTTGTGAGCGGAGACCACACCACTGCACTCCAGGCTGGGTAACAAGAACAAAACTCTGACACACACACAAAAAAAGCAAAACCTTCTAGCAATGGAAGCATTCACTGAATAGGCTATTTTAAGAGCTAGTGCATTCCCTGTCAGTGGGGCAAATGAATGGAGACCAAATAGCCAGTTTTCAGGGGTGTGAGAGAGGAGAGAAGGCGGCAGGAAGAGGGTTGGATTTAGCAAGTTAACATTCCACTTAACTCTACCTCTCCCTTCCAGCTCTGAGACTCTGAGATTCATTTTTCTTTTTCTTTTCTTTTCTTTTTTTTTTTTTTGGAGGCAGAGGCTGGCTCTGTCACCCAGGGTGAAGTGCAGTGGCATGATCCCAGCTTACTGCAACCTCTGCCTCCCTGGTTCAAGTGGTTCTCCTGCCTCAGCCTCCAGAGTAGCTGGGATTACAGGCATGTGGTATCACGCCCCTGGCTAATCTTTTTGTATTTTTAGTAGAGTAGGAGGTCTCATCATGTTGCCCAGGCTGGTCTCAAACTCCTGAGTTCAGGTAATCCACCCACCTCTACCTCCCAAAGTGCTAGGATTACAGGTGTAAGCCACTGTACTAGACCCAGCTCTGAGATTCTCTCTTTCATTTTATTTATTAACACTGTGTCTCATCCACAACAAAATGTGTACATAATGTTCACAGCAGTTTTATACTTAATAGACCCAAGCTAGAAACAACTGAAATATCTTCAATAGGTAAATGGATAAAAAACTGTGGTACCAAGGTCCGTATGGAATATTATGCAGCAATGAAAAAGATCAAAATTTCTGATACACACAAAAGGAATGAATCTCAAAAACACAATGATGAAGGAATTAATCCAGGCTAAAAAATGCAAGGAGGCTGTTGAACAAGCTAATCTAGAGTGAAAGAGAGCAGATCAGTGGTTGCCCAAGGTGGGGGATGCAGCTGAATGACTTTAAAGGGGCACGAGAGGTGACAGACATAGTCCCTATCTTGATAGCAATGATGGTTACGTGGGTGTCACAGGTGTATACATTTGTCAAAATGTATGGAACTACACAATCACAATAGTTGCTGTAATTGTATGTAATTTACGAAAACAAAGCTGATTATTTTAAGTATGCTTTGTACCCACAACGATTCATGGCCTCTTTCATTCATTTGAAAATAAAAAACAATTTTTAAGCTTTTTTTTCTTTCTTTTTTTTTTTTTTTTTTTTTAGATAAGAGTCTCACTCTGTTATGTGAGTAAGCTATGATTACGCCAGGCTGGAGTTCACTGGCATAATCATAGCTCACTGCAGCCTTGACCTCTTAGGCTCAAGGGATCCTCCCACCTCAGCTTCTCAAGTAGCTGGGACCATAGGCATACACCACCATACCCAACTAGTTTTTAAATTTTTCCTAGAGGCAAGGTCTCACTATGTTGCCCAGGCTGATCTTGAACTCCTGGACTGAAACAATCCTCCCGTTTGGGCCTCTTGAAGTACTGGGATGACAGGCATGCACCACTGGGCCTGGCCTAAAGTGTTTTTCAAACATCAAAATTGCCTCCTTTTTCCAGGATTCTGTGATGTGGTGAGCTGGGCCTTAGTCACCTTCTCCATACCTTTCGAGGATTTCGATGCATCTCTTGCTCCTGTCTTAGCTGTCTTCCTTCCATCCTGAAGAGACATGCTTCTCCATGGTGACTCCTCCCTCCCCAAGATCCTTTCCCAGCTCTGTGTGTCTGTCTTGAAACACAGTTGATCTTCTCCCCATTCATGCATCCCATAAGTAATTATTGAGTACTGTGTAAGACCACATCTCTTGCTTATGAGTAGCTCACAGTGTGCGATGCAAACATTGAACAGATCACTTTAATGTGCTTTCCACAGGTCTGAGCAGAGTTGGGGTGATTCATTCTGAGCAGCCGTGGGCTGATGAGTGCTGGAGTGAGGTCTTCTAAAGAAGGAGTCCTTTGAGTTGGAATTTAAAGGGTGTTGGGAATTTGCAAGTTAGTGGGACTTGCTATCTTGCACATTCTACCTTTAAATTCCACCCTTTAAATGCCAACTCAAAGGAGGCCTTTAAGGTGGAATTAAGAGAGTGCTGGGAATTTGCAAGATAGAGATACTTGCTGTGGAGGGAAAGATGATATTCAGAAGCACTGTTACAAAAGTTAACAGGATGGCCAGGAGCCGTGGCTCACGCCTGTCATCCCAGCACTTTTGTGAGGCCGAGGCAGGAGGATCACTAGAGGTCAGGAGTTCAAAACCAGCCTGTCCAACATGGTGAAACCCATCTCTACTAAAAATACAAAAATTAGCCGGGCATGGTGGCAGGTGCCTGTAATCCAAGCTATCTGGGAGGATTAGACAGGAGAGTTTCTTGAACCCAGGAGGCAGAGGCTGCAGTGAGCTGAGATCATGCCACTGCACTCCAGCCTGGGCAACAGAGCAAGACTCCATCTAAAAAGCAACAACAACAACAACAACAAGAAGTTAAGAAGAACCACCAGTGTTGGGGTGCAGGGTTTGGGAAGGAAATGGTGGAAGATGAGGCATTTTGAAAGCAGTGGAATAGTGAACTATGTCCTCCGATGACCTGATGCCCTGCCTGTTAAGATCCAGCATTCTGATCTCATCTTAGCTGACGTGTTCCAGCAGGACTGCATTGTGCCTTCTCGGTCATTCCTTGGGTTGCGGCTGACATCTCCAAGTTATTTTTCCCTGGCTGCATTTCCAGGGTTTGCCTCAGAGAAGCTTATTTGCCACTTCCCTGCTCACACGCTCAGCCTTGAACACCTCCTGATGTTTGCCTCCACTGGTCTCACGTTCTACCACCCAGGAAGGGCCAAGGTCACAAGCTGCATCACTGACTTCACTGGGCACATTTTCTTCCAGATCATTTGCAAAAACGTCATAAACGATCACTTGCAGTGCTCCACGCCAGGGTCCCCACAGATGAAACTGTTTCTGCCAGAGTGGCCTCTTTATTATTCCCTGTCTCTAAGTCATTTTTAAATTCATTTAATAAGCCCACCATGCTCACCACATAATATCCTAACTAAAGCCTTTAACAGAGATTTGAGGGCCACTTTGATACAGTGGCTCGTGCCTGTCAGTCCCAGCTTCTCAGGAGGCTGAGGCAGGAGGATCGCTTATGCCCATAAGGTTGAGGCTGCAGTGAGTTGTGATCGTGCCACTGCACTCCAGCCTGGGTGATAGAGCAAGATCCTGCCTCTTAATTAATTAATTAATAATTAACTAAATACAGACTAAAAAGACATGACTAATACACAGTTATTTTCATTAATATTTTTCAGAGTGCTTTAGAAACAGCAGAACCACAGGCCAACTCAGTCAGAATTTAGGGGTGGTTTGAGAGTTTACTGTTCAACCAGTACTGAAAACCACTGCCTCACACCAATGCCTCCCAGACAAAACCACCCAGTGGGGAAGTGAGGTTGGGGGTCCCAGCTCAGCGGCTCCTGAGCTGTGAGATCCAGGCCAGGTCTCTTGCCCTCCATGAGCCTCAATATCCTCTGTGGAATGAGGACTACATTTTGTGCTTCACAAATGAGGCGGATCTCTGCCTTGTCAATTGCTATTGGTTAATAACAAGCTCTACAAATATCATTGTTCTTTTTATTTGGCGAATTTCTTTTCCTGAGAGCTTTTGAGATCATTTCAGAGGTGGGATTCTAGGTAATGTTTTCACCTTTCTTCTTGTGGCATTTATCTTTGTCTGTGTTGCCTGATTGTCATTTGTGTGCTGGGGTCGTCCTTCCCTAAGATGCTGGGTGTACCTTAAAAACAATCAGTCGCCCTTCGTCTTAATTTTTTTGGAGACAGGGTCTTGCTCTGTTGCCCCGGCTGGAGTGCAGTGGCACGATCACAGCTTACTGCAGCCTCGACCTCCTGGGCTGAAGCCCACCTCAGCCTCTTCAGTAGCTGGGACCACAGGCGCACACCACCACACCTGGCTAATTTTTTTTTGCAATTTTTTGTAGACAGGGTCTCACTATGTTCCCCAGGCTACTCTTGCACTCCTGGCCTCAAATGATCCTCCACCCTTGGTCTTGTATCCTTAGAGGTCAGCACAGTACTTGGCTCAGCTCCCTGGCTCCCAAAAATGTTTGTCAAATGAAAGCAAAAGTGCTTGACAGGAAGTAGCTGAGTAAATGTAGGCTGCCCACAAATATCCCCTGCAAACACGTTTTGCACAACAATGGCATTGAAAGCTGAAGAGGCCAGAGAGGTCTTTATGAATTGTTAACCATCTGATGTCTCCGGGGAAATGGCTTGTTCCTTCTGAATGATGGTCCAATTAACAAGGGGTTATGGTTGCAGCAATAGGGACATTTCTTTTATTAAACAAACATTTATTGAATTTCTACGATGCATCAGACACAGTTTAAGGGTCAGAGAATAAGACAAGAATAAATTCCTGTCCTCAGAGAACTTACAGCTTGGGATATATACAGGGAAACAATGAATTAGAATACAAATGTTCTTCTGAAGTCACAGCTCAACTAAGAGAGGATATATGACGAGAGTTTAAAAAGACCCATCATTTATTACTGTGGATTTTCTAAACTTAGAATAACATGGGAGAAAGCCAGTGAGTGTGGGTTAAGTATGTGATCAAGATTGATGAAGCATCTGTTAGAGAGGCCAAAAGGAAAGCCTCGTTGTCTTCTTAAGAAAATAATTGGAATAGACAGAAGCTGACCTATTCAATGAGACATTAGGTAACCAGAGAGCTGACAAACGAAACAAAGCCAGGCTGCAGATCCCAATGCCAGGAGCCTCTATAACAGGGTGGCTTGAACAGCTCCTTGGCAGCAAATGGAGATGTTGGCATAGCTGGCATCGCAGAGACCTGTTGGGGAGAGAACAATTGATGAGATGAGCTTCGAGGCCAAAAACTACCCAAGAAAAAGGGGAACAACCTAGCACTTTGAGAGGCCAAGGTGGGCGGATCACCTGAGGTCAGGAGTTCAAGACCAGCCTGGCCAACATGTAACATCCCTTACTCTCTGTTTGCCCCCTCCCTTCCCCTCTCTCTCTCCCTCCTTCTTCTCTCTTTCCCCCTTTCTCTCTCTCCCTCTCTGTCTCTCTCCCCCC